>JAULJZ010123581.1:0-11135 GCA_032270985.1 Heliamphora pulchella
ATGTTTTTAAATATTTTGATTGATTGTGGCATCTCCCAAAATGGCTATGAGACTTGGGTTATATAATTGTTTGGTATTCATTAATTATGCTAAGTGTTAATATATTAATTATTGTTATTTTAACTTTATTTGGCATAACTTTAGCATCACGAACATTAGTATATCCATACTTAGGATGGGACATGCATTCATCACTTATGGGTTGGCATATGCGAGAATCACTTAAATTATAACGGTGGATGAAATGGACTCTATGGTGGTTTTGTTCCGGGTTGTGCCTTGTGGTTTTGTTAATAAAATAATTTTGAGGTGTTGTCCCCGACTTGTATGCCATGATATGAAATTTTGATATGGTACTTCATGGTGAAGGTGGTTCGGGTGGTGAAATAGTTGGCGATAGAATATGCATTGATCCCACACTAGATCTTGACTTGAGATTCGAGGGTTTGATCGTGATTGTTTTTCACATCTTACTGTCAAGATGACCCTATTGAACGTTTAGTTCGGTTACGTAGTCATCTCACTGCTGAAAGAACGCCTAAAATCGATCAGTAGACTTAGTAGACGGTGGTTGGATTGGGGTTATGACGACTTACCCAAATTAGGTTAACTTAGAATGATTTAAGATTTTAATAAATTTTAATAATAAATCGGGAAGCATCATGCACACTGTTGCACCTATTCATTTATTAATTCACTATTATTTGACTTGTGATACATGTTAAATAATTTAATTTTGGAGTTAGATCATATTTGAATTGTACTTTGGGTTATCTAGAGTTTTTTTGCTGAGTTTTGACTCATGATGTTTTATGCCAAGTTTTGAGAAATCGAATGTTCAATTCGATGATCAGGCTCAGGTAGAAGAAGAGTCGTGGCTCTCATAAGCCAAGGACTCACAATTTTCAATCCTTACTATCTTTTCCTAGTATTTTGAGTTATGTGTACCAAGTAGTTGCATATATTTTGTTATCTATTTTTGCATGGATCTGTAATATTTGTAATACCCTACTTTATTTTGTTTGAATGAGTGTGAATTGTATGCTTATTTTACCGTTTTTTATTAGTGTCGCTCTTAAATGCTTTTAAAAATTCGGGGTGTCACAACTAACCTTGTCAAACAACCCCATTATTGGTCCTGATTGGGCTAAATTTTTAAAATTTTATTTATTTTTGTCTTTTTTAAAAAATATATATTTTAATTAAAAAAATTTACTTTTGCAAATCTCTTCGAGCAAATCAAGCGAAAAATAAATGATCAAAAAATAAATAAAAATTTACTAAAACCAAACGTACTCAACATAAATTGAGTTATTAGTTTATTTTGGCTTACAGTAATTTTAGGACCCCCAAATATGATCCTAGAATTGTACCCCGAATCATTAAATATGTATCCATCTCATTAAGTGGGGCTCTCTCAGTTTTTTTTGCTCAACTCTCTCTTTTGTCTTTTTAATTTTTCTCTCTCTTCTCTTTTATTTTCTCATAACCAAATCATCTCACAACTCTCTTTATATTCTAAACTTTTCTTTTATTTTTTCTTTCTAATTAATATTATATTATTTTTAAAATTTTTAAATATTAAATTTATATTACTTTCAAATTAATTATCTTATTATAAATAATAAAATTAAAAATTAATTTAGAAAAATTAATTAAAATCTTATAATAGATAAATATTTATGTTATACAAAATTATTTATTGTTAAATAATATTTTTGTAAAATATATATATACATATAATATTTTATAGCAATACATTCAAAGCGGTACCTAATTTTTCATCGATAATTGTACACATCGTAGAGAATGGGGTAATTTTATTATTATTATTATTTCTAATAATAAGATATATATATACATATAATATTTTATAACAATAAATTCAAAGTGGTACCTAATTTTTTATGTTTGAGGTACATATCATAGAGAACGGGGTTATCTTATTATTATTATTTATAATAATATATAATATTATTATATATACACATATAATATTATTATAATAATATTATTTATTTATTATTATTATAAATAACAATAATAATAAGATAACTCCATTCTCTACGATATGTACTATTACCGGTAAAAAATTAGATATCACTTTGAATTTATTATTATAAAATATTATATGTATATAAAATATTTTTTACAAAAATATTGTTCTATAATAAATAATTTTGTATAATATAAATATTTATCTAATATAATATTTTATTTAATTATTCTAAATTAATTTTTAATCTTATTATTTATAATAAGATAATTAATTTGAAAGTAATATAAATTTAATATTTAAATTTTTTAATAATAATATAATATTAATTAGAAAGAAAAAGTAAAAAAAAAATTTAGAATATAAATAGAGAGGTGACATAATTTGGTTATCTAGTAAGAGAAAAAAGAGAGACGAGTGAGAAAAAAGTTAAAGAAGCAAAAAAGAGAAGTGAACAAGAGAAATGAGAGAGCCCCACTTAATGAGGTGAATGCATTTAATGACTCGGAATAAATTTATGGGATCGTATTTGGGGATCCTAGAATTATTGTAACAAAAATAGATTAAAATTGTGCCTCCAAAAAATATTTTTGCTAAAATCAATGGTCTTTCGACTTCATATTGGCTTTTGCAACCTCGTTAGGTCGTGTTAGGTAGCGATTGGTTTCTCTAACAAACTCAACCATTTTTTTTTTAGTTTTTTTTTTAAAATTTTGGTGTGTTTATTTCTTTTTCATGTTTTGATTATTTTTTTTCTTTTCTAAGTTCTTCATTCATACTAAATTTGAAAGAAATTCACCAAACAATCAAAACAGAGTGATGGTTCAAGAACACTAAATTATCCATTGCTGTTCATGGTGGACTAAATAACTTGGTTGTCTAAGTACAGTGTGATTAGATCAAAAAGGCTGTCAAATTTAATGTTAATTTGCACCCTTAAGCTTAAACATGTGAATTGTCGTTTTGGGGGGGTTTCGGAGGATATCTTATTGAGAACTTGCACTTATGCAGGCATTACCTCTCTATTTTGAATTTTTAAAAGAATACTTACTAACCATGGATGCATTAGATATGATATTGTGATATTTTATCATCGGATGCTGATGATTCAAGCATAGGTTCCTTTGGTTTTGCGAGCTCGTTATTTTCACGGTTTTAATTTGTATTGTTTGGATTGGATTTTCTTGAATTTTTTTGCAGTACATCGTGAAGAAAAATCAAATAATATAAATTTTCTTTTCAATTATTTTTTTCAAACTATGGCAAAATGAGGTGTCAAAAGTTAGATCTATATATTAAAGGGCATGTGAAGAGTTATAAAGGAAACATGAGTTAAATACAAGAGATGCCAACTTATAATAATTATCAATTAAGATTATATATACATCCCATTTTTTACTTATCTTTTTGAATTTTTCTCCAAGAATTATGTATTGCAAGTAGGTTTCCACAAGTCACACACTGTGGTCCCTCTATATTTTTATACACTATTTCTTGTTGCATACTTCTCAAAAGTCTCAAAATATGATGCTGGTACATGTGTATTGCAACTTCCAAGGTGCATGGCACAATTATATAATTTAAAATCATATATATAATAAATTAAATAATAGCAATGCTAGAAATATACATAGAAAATAAATTTAAATACTTACCTAAAATTTAAAATGAATGGTTCGGAGTCACTTGGAGTGTAACCCACACACTACACGTAGTGGAATATGAATTATTTATTTTAAATTTTGAGTAAATTTATGTACTTAATTATTTCCATGGTAAGTAGCATTTTCGATTAAATATATGCTTAATTTTAGTTTGGCGAAATAATGTGCTGTTAGGGTTTGTAATTCTATCACTCTTAATTTCAAGAATTAGGCTATTCTGAAGATCAGTTCATGGGCTTTTTTCTTCTTTTTATATTTATTTTTATTTTAACACATATAGTTGTGTATAGGGCTGCAAGATTAAGTAATTTATTCGAATTAAACTTTTATCCGTGTGGTTAAAAGCTAATTTAAATTAAATTAGCTTGCTTCGAATGATAAATTATACTTTTGAATATATTTCAGGCCCGTTAACTTTTTGAGCTTGGCTTGAATGATAGACAAGTAAAGATTAAGGCCTGTTTTGGGATAGTATCTTATTTGTTAATTTATTTTGTTTATTTTTAGTTATTTTTTTTATTATTTGATCGAATTTTTTCTTTTCTAAAATCCTCTTGTCAAAACAAATTGAAAAACTAAATTTTTTTTAACAAAAAAAAAAGGTTTTAAAAAGATAAAAGTAAGTCAATAAGTCGAATTTTTTTTTGTTTTCACCTTAGTGATATTTTTCAATTTTTGATTAAGTTTTTATTTTTAGAATATTTGAAAATTAGTCCATTTTTTAAACCTCGTAAGAGTTTTAGTCCTACCATATTTATTTTACTAATTTTAGTCCTATAAAAAATCAAGATAAAATGTAATGACTGATTTACTTTTATTTAAAATTTTAAAATTTTCTTTTTATAAGTTTGAATTCAGCATAATTCCACAAATTTTTACTCTCCCACCTATAATCTCCATAACCCCCCAAATTTTCATTCCGAATTTTTCGTAATCTCCCCCAAATTTCTAATCCCCACCTAAATTAATATCTCATAATCACCAAATCCAAGAAACCCACCAAATCCCAGCCCATTGACCACATGAAACCATAATCGTTGCCTCTTCTTCTCCTCACTGCTGTCCTCGTCGTTGTCCCTTCTCCTTGTCGTTGTCGTCACCCCTTCTCCTCCTCGTCGTTTTGCCCCTTCTCCTTCTAGTCGTCGTCGCCCATTTCAAGATCTCATCGCCGCTCCTCCCCCAGATCTAGACTCTCCCGTTGCCGCCGCTCCTTTTTTCTTGGGATCTGGACTTTTCTATCGCCACCGCTCCTCCATCCATATCTTGATTTCTCTATCACTAGCTTCACAATTGTTGTGAGAAATTTATCACTTTAACTGATAAATTTATCACTCTTTCATCACCGACATTGCCATTGTTGTGAGAAATTTATCATTTTAATTTAACTGATAAATTTATTACTTTAATTTTCTTGAGAAAATTCTCTAGAAAAATTTTTCAATTTGATGAGGTAAGAAATTTTTTTTAGAGTTTTGAACTGGTAAATTTATCAGTTTCATTGAATGAAGAGTTCGGCGTTGTAGAAAGTGGAGGAGATCGTTGAATAAGGAGGCCGATGTCGGCGGCGACAATGGCGATGGCGGCAACAAAGGATGAAACCGGCGAAGGGGCTACGGTTATGGTGGTTGCGGCGTAAGATTTTTTGAGAAATTTTTTGAAAAATTTTGGAAGACATTTTTGCAGCGAAATTTTTTATTCCCATTTAGAAAGGAATTTAGGCAATGAAATCTTACAAAATTTTAATTTAAGGGTATTTTTGATAAATATTAGTGTTGCACGACTAAATTTATTTAAAAAAAATAGACAGGATTAATAATAAAATATCAACTGATAATAGGATCTATCCTAAAATTTCTCGTATTTTTTTTACATTTCAATTATATCACAAGAAGGAAAGGTATCAACGGTGACGCAAAAATTCATCACGAAACATAAAAGTGATCGTTGCAGAAATGTATTTGCGACGACAAAAAATCTTTTGTCATTTCGTCGCGAACTTGGGTACGGAGAAAATCTACAGCGACGATTTTATGTGATGTCTTTTATTTAGTTGCTGAAAGTCTTTGCTTGTTATCTCTCGTCGCCAAATATTTCGTCGCTAATGACTAATTTTTGCCAACAAACAAGTTTCATCGCTAATGTGATGTCTTTTTCGATGAAAGTTTGTCCTTAAAAGAAGAGTTAAAATGGTGATGCAAAGTCTTTACTGACATATATTTAGTCGCAATATATTAGCGACAGACATATACGTCGTCGTCGTCAAAGCCATCCACCATTGTATTTTGACAACTACACCTATTGTCGTCGCTAAAGTAATAAAATAAAAAAATAAAATAAAATTTTTGTAATATAAAAAAGATATTTTGGTTCCTAGTAAATAAATGTAATTTGTAAATAATTTTTATGAAATAAATTACCATCAATTTCATTATACAAAAATATAATAATGATAACATAATCCACAAGATGTTCAAATAAAAGGAATAAATCTCAAACACTGATCAACTACGTCACAAATATTTATATAAATTACAAACAAACTCATCCATTCATCCCGCAAAATAGTTTAATCATTTAATTATCCAAAAAAAAATAGTTTAATCATTTAATTATCCAAAAAAAAATAGTTTAATCATTTAATTACCCAAAAAAAAAATTATTTAATCACCCCAAAATAACGACACCTGCATCCTCCATTGAGTATCTATTACAAAAAGAAAAGAAAAGAAAACAATTGTTAAATATTATTTTGACCTCCTTTATCATATTTACGATAAGATAGTTGCAAATTTTATTTTAATTTTCAAATTGAATGTCATATTGAAACGTCGTTGTTTTAACAAGTTACTTTAGTCTTGATAGACTTATTTACTATTTTGACTTTTTATGATGGTTTTGAAATTTTTTTAAGAAAAGAAAACAATTATTAATTATTATTTTGACCTCCTACAGTATTTTTATGATTTCTGTTAGTTTTAAAATTTGCACAATTTTTCTATTTCTCAAATCAAACGTCATATTAATGTGCAATTTATTTTCACAAGTTACATAAGTCTAAGTTGACGTGTTAGTGTTAATTTTTGAGTTATCTGATGACTTATTTACTGTTTTGATCTCTTACGATATTTTAATTTTTTTTTTAAAGTTTTAAATTTTGCAATTTTTTTTTCTAATTTCCAAATTAACTTGCCAAATGTTACCTTTACCATGTCGGTGGCGATTGAATGTAACATATTCCCTCCTTATAAGGGTATTTTAAATAGAGAGATTTTGACTTTAGTACCATTTAGAATACTTATTTTTAAATAAATTCCAACTAAGGACTATATTCTAATAAGTTTTTTATCTTATTTTTATATCAAAATTATCCCTAATTTATGCCAGCCATCACCCCATCGCCTCACAAGTTGTGCACAGTGGTGCGTCTGACAAAAACTAGGCAAAATCCTCCATTACCGACTCTGACAACTCGCCGAAGATTAGCAGCGTAGATCTCATTGGTATCGCTTTCGTCATGTCGACGTTGATCTCAATGGCATGGATTTCGTCAGCGTCGCTTCTGCCGGTGTAGATCTCGACAGCATGGATATCGTCAATGTCAGCTTCCAACAACATGATTCTTAATTGTGTGGATCTCGACGATTAAAAAAAAGAAAAGAAGTGAGGCATTTTTTAATGTGTAACTAAAATGTTTTATTTGTGCAAAAATGACATATTTTTTGCAATAAGATATTGTTTTATTTCTGTAACAAATGTCCCATTTTACCATTACCCAAATTGCTAAAACAATACATTGCATTAAAACATTGTTTGTAATAAATCAAATCAAGAAATGTTGCCTTACAAAATATTACTATACATCCATAACATGAAAAAGAAAATAGTCTAATTTGAATCGGGAAACACAAGTATTGTTTTTACTTCTATTAGAATTCTGATTCAGTAGGCCACCAGGACAAAATATGGGCCGTACTTTGATTTCACAGCATACGAGTCTGTAAGGTTAGATCCTGTTTTAATGTGCAACGACTCTACTTCAGGTTATATCCCTCTTATGAGTCAAAAGAACAGGGCAAAGTTGAGAGAAAATGATGATCTCCACTCCTGAAATATAGAGTCGAGTCAAAAGCATTGGCTAGAGAATCGAGTGATCGATCACACGCGTTTCAGCAATGCATTATATGAAATGAAAAGAAAAGAAAAATTGAAGATGGTCAATCAAAGATCAAAGATTATATGAGCCTGTCAAAATTATAAGAGCCTGTCAAACAAAGTAAAGGTGGGAAACCAAACAGAAGATCCTTCTACCTACCTAATATCTGAGTAATAGGCTAATGCACACACCATATTAAAAGAGCTCTAGATATAGAGATAGTCAGAAAAGCCAATTTACCACCTGAGTCCATGGGTCGTGATTGTCAAATGCGACCGTCAAATGCTCACAGACGGCAGTGGAGAAATTTGCATTTCGGAAATATAGCCTCCACAGAATCCAAATCGTTCCACTAACTTGAAAGGCTCTTTAGAGGCCTTAACACAAAGCAAGAAATTGAGTTCATGAAATTTTGGTGCCCCAATGAGCTTATCTATGTGCATAGGTCATCTGCATGTTGTCAGGACCAGGTGGTGCCATTGCCGAACCATACTGAGGACCAGGATCAGCAATGACTTGGACCTGCAATATAGAAAACACAAATAAGTGAGTAGGTGCATGCTCAAATTTTAGTCTAACACAAGTGCCTCGTATACATCTAGTTCTAGTATTTGGTACCATGGAAGTTCTGTTGATATTGCTGCAGCAGAAATTCCATTCGAGATGGACGTGTTAAAAACAATCATGACAAAAGGAACACTTTAAAACCGGGCCAAGGCAATGAGAAAATCTAGGAACACCTATGATCTGACATATCTACTGTCCCGACAGAGTTTTCTTAATAGCAAACAGAGGATATGCTCCCGATATTGCTGGATGACAAGCAAGGTATTAATAGCAGACCAAACATGGTGTCGTTAATGCTGATGACTTTGGTCCTTCGATATGCTCATCAGCATCAGCATGATAGTTGGAGAAAGTTCTGCTTCTAAAGTACTTGCAAATGGAGTGTAGAACAAGAGAAGCCTAGAAGGTATCCATCCAATTAAAAGTAGTATCAATGAAAAATACTCAGCTAATTGCAAGTGATGTCAACCAACAATTTTCTAATTTAGCCTCCCCGAGACATTAATGAGTTTGGCCACCAGTTCATGTTCAACTCATCAGCAAATAATATGTTTAACTGTTACGTATGCACATCTACTTGTGGATTGTGTGGGGGCTCTAAGAAGCCCTAACAGGATAGCAAAAAGCGTCCAACCAAGTTGAACAACATCTCAGTGTTCATACTCAGACCGGATTCTGAAAGCTGAAAATGCAACTCGGCAGCGGGACCAGAAGGGAGTAAATGTGCAGTTTTCCACTGTATGAAACTGGCATCCCTGAGGTGAAGTCCTATGAGTTACATTAGTCGGAGTCCAGAAGTAATAGTGGAAATATCTTATTTCCAAAAAAGATCATTCGACTTAATATGACAAAAGTTTTGAAAGATTGAAGATGGATTTTTCTCTAATGCTAGGGAAGACAGCCTATAACCCATCGAATGATAGGCCTGATTTGAATAATTTCTGGTATTAGATTACAGTTGCAGCGGTGCAGAATGGGTCAATGATCAAGGAGCTTTATGGACTACCAAGAAACTGAAGGCTTCCTTGGTCTATGAAAAGGTGTCAAAACACTGTCAAAATCATTACCTCCAATTTAAGAGCATTTTCTCTATCTATTTTACATGTTAGGATCATTAACACCCCTAGTTTTTTCCTTCCTACACCTTTTCTTAATACATATATTTCTTTTTTCAAAAAGATGCAAAGGAAGAAGAGGAGGAAGAAAGAAAGAAAGAAAAGTAAGGGGCAAGACATCAACCATTACATTGAGGACCAAAGTAATCTATAAATCTAATTAACATATATGAGAAACCCTCGTTGGCTGAAAATGATATCCTTCATCACCTTAAAGGGAGGTGTAAGATTTGAGATCCAATTGGAATGTCTATACATGCACCTCTTACTTATTACGAATATAATAGTAATAACGGAATAAACTAAATTTATGTTGATTGATCTCCAATTTCACATCTACCTATTCTACCAACTAGTAACTATAGAACCTTGCAAATGAATCACCTTAACTCAATGCATTAAAAACTCATTTGGCGAAGACTAAGATGCTGATATCCATCAATAAATAACGATTCACATCAGAACTTGCTCACATTTACATTCAAAGAGTGTGCAAATCAGCCTATGATATAAAACCATGACAAAAGCCTAATTTCTTTGCATATCTGCTGCATGTAAGCTCATCTAAGTCTTTTTGACAAATTAATGCTAAAGCAAACGAGAAAGAAGAGCACATGCAAAACAAAACCTATGTCAAGGGAAAATGCCTTAGGCCCAATGAGGCCATTCAATCAAGTTACAAATATCATCACAGAAATTTAATCATGATCCAAAGTGATTAATTGTGTGAAAATTTTCATGTTCTGGTAAATAGTTCTGTGGCACCCTAAAGATGGTACAACCATCCTGAATAATAAACAAAATGACAACTTCAATTCAACCAACCTTGAAAAAGATACTTGCACTCTTTCTTCACTTAGCAAAGAAAACAAATTTTGCCTGCGTTCAATTGACTTTGATGACCTTGAAAAAGATACTTGAACTCTTTCTTCACTTAGCAAAGAAAACAAATTTTGCTTGCGTTCAATTGACTTTGATGACCTTAAAAAAGATACTTGCACTCTTTCTAGTTGGAAATTAAGATTCTGTTGTGTTTAGCAACGATTCTGAAAATGGTTTTCTCTTCTCAAATTAGTTTCTTGCTTTCAGAAAACTTTTTAATAAACTGAGTTTAAAAGAACCACTTTTCATCGAACACCAGATTTATTTTTGTGTGTAAATGTCTTCTGGTTAGCAATACTAACTGATAACAATAGTTTCCCCAAAAAGATTTTCATAAAACTTGTTTCTAAAACTATTTTCTGAGGACTGTACATCAAACAAGTCATATCATGCAACAGTAACTCAAAATCTCCAAATCACCCACCCCCAGACTGAAACTCGGTGGGCTGAACCCGAAAAACCTGAACCCAACATGATGAATTTTTGGGCTTGGACAATATTTTCCAATCCACATGCCAGGCTTAGGTTGAATTTTTCTAGCCCTTTAGCCTAGGCATGGTTAGAAGCATTGGGAAATTTAAGTCAACGTAAGCCTGACTCCCATAATATATATATGTGTTTGTGTGTGTGTGTGATCAATGAACATTTTCATTTTTCCCACTGCTGTTAAATGGCTTTGAATGTATAGCAAACAACTATTCAACAACAATGCCAATCAAATCCTACCTCACTTTTCTATTTCCCCCTCAACAGTTGCC
>JAULJZ010123592.1:0-11134 GCA_032270985.1 Heliamphora pulchella
AAGAGGTATTCATCTAAATTAACTTTGGTTGCACGGGTTTATTTTTGATCGTTTGACGTCAAAATTTTTATCTGGAGTCCGTTTCAGTATTTGCCCGTCCAGTTAATTTTTTACCGAAAATCGTTTTATAAAAATAATGATCTTGGCAGTATTGCCTCCAACAGGTTGTTCAACGCGGAGTTCATTGTTCGATGCTTGAATCCTCGTCGGTGGCGTCGTTAGAGAGGATCGGGTGTGGTCACCTGGAGGGATGGCGGTGTCGGCAATCGTGGTGGTGGGGTGAGTGGCACGATGGTGGCGCACTTTATGCTCTGTCTTTGGGAGGGACCTTCAGGTTTCTCTTATATCTATCTCCCGATCTCTCTAGATCTCTCTCTCTCTCTCTCTCTCTCTCTCTCTCTCTCTTGATTTCTCTCGATCTTTCTCTCGACTTCTCCTCACTCGGTTTCTCTTCCAGAGACATCTCAACTTCGGCTGAGATGTATTTTCCCCCTTTCTCCCCCCCCCCCCCCCCTTTTTAATTGCTTAATTTTCTCAAAGCCTCTAGAATGTCCTCTAATAATATAGCATGCCATTCCAATTATATTAGTAAATCCACCCCATTTTAATTTAAAATTAACTTCAATTAAATAAGCCCCAATTTTTTGACATCACAAGATTTATCGCGGAATTATATTCCTGGGCCTAATCGCATACCAAAGCAGTATTTTATATCGTCAGAAACCATTTTTATTAATTTAATAATTAACTGAAAATTTAAAGCGTACCGGGTCTCTACACCAACTCCCCGCATAATTGATACCAAGCATACACATCCGTAAGGAATCAATCTCTATGCAGACTGTTCACACGTGCAAGCTCCACTGACATCACTATCATATAGAAAACATCCATCAAGATCCAACTCATGTTACCAAAACCCAACACAGAACTCTCACCAAACACAACTACTCCAACGACAAACGCAAAGCAAGAGATCAATTCACCAAGGTACTTGATCTCAAACATACTCTATGCTCGAACGCAGAGACTATCACCCTCGTCCTCATTGCCACATACTGGCTCAATCACACCTCACAATCAATACACACCAAGGACTATCTCCACAAGTCCAAACACACGACGTCAAACTCCAACATCAGTCACGTGAAGTCACACACCCCGCACACAAACTTTACTAAAGTCCTGACGATCACCAGATGATCACTGACTTTGATACCACATCATCACCTTATTGATGCCAACATCTCCATTATTGACGCTGTCATGACACCGATCCACGAGCAACAACACAATACCCAACTCCAGAGAGAAGTTCACCAGAGAGAAGCTCACCTAACTCACCTGGAATACCAAAGAATGCATCTCAGCAAACCCTAAAACCTTCATCCTCCACTCAAACTTCTATCACGAACCATAATTCTCACCCAGGACAATCATCAGGTGGCACACCATTGTCTGGGATAAGGTTTCACACAACCGAAAATCGACCTGGCATCACAGCCACAAAGTCACCTGAATCCAGCGAGTCACTCGACCAAATACGCCACGTAAACAGAACATCACATAGGTATCCAACAACCTATATCAACCAAATCATAACTCCCGTGCAATAGCACGTCACTGCACAACTCAATGTCTCGCTATCAGATCACTAATACCAAGGCTACAGACTGACCTCAAATCAAACACAATCTCCGTCGTCTGATAAATCAAACGTGATCCTCGTGATCCCGTAAAGCGAATAGGTCAACTGACATCTAGCATCAACTCTAACTCATAACACATACCTCAATCCCTTGAGTCCACAATAGCAAAATATTCGAACTCAAGACACCAACCAAGACTTGCATCTTACACTTAGCAATTTTCTCACATCCAGAACTCATCATAACCCCTCCATTCCCAACCAAACAATCGCATCGATTCGAACAGGCTACGCAAACCAAGGCTTCATAAATATCATACCCTTCCTAATCCATACTTTATCACACTCTCGGGACCACCATCCACACAAACAACAGTTATGCCGAAGCCCAACACTTACCACAGTCGGCAATCACTCTCGACTCTAAGAACTTTAAGCAGCTCAAAGCTCCAAACAAGACTGAAGCTGGACTCACAAAAGTCTACCAGAAATCCACCATACACATATTACAGCTGCACTGTTCTGACAAAATTTTCGCTCTGCTAAGAGCTAATAGTACAACCATACGCACACAACGGTCAACGATCCTCAACTGATCACTACAAAAGAACTCTACCTCACAACACCAACTCCCTTGTTTATCAAGAACAAACAGCATAGGAAGCACAATCCATATCACACAAACAAGCCATACTGACTAGGTTACCATCACCTATCATGTTTACTACACTTATACGTACTCTTTTACGGACTTTCACCGCGGGAGAATACCAACTCCATCATACAATTCTTTACGGTTCCCAACCGTGGTAGCAATCGGATCCCAGGTCACACACACAGACGTTCAGATGTTGAGTGTCTCACACTATGCGTCGAAGCCACGAAGAATCCATTTTATAATCACCCAATCACGGCGACACAAGTTCCCGAGTCACAACTCCAAGGGTCACACACGGGAATAGATCTACTGAGATTCCACAGTCTCAAAACACAACCAAAACCTGGACCAATTAAGAATCTGGCATCTCAATCCAACCGAGATGAAACAACTCGCACCAGAAAATCGTCTACAAGACAATCGTCTAGAAGAAAACTCTCTTTCTCCTTCCATCCAAAGAAAAAAAAAAGGGCCAACAAGAAACCATGACCCAACCTCAGCGTACTGGGAGTACTCCTCAACTCTTAGCCTCTAAGAACTCTGTAAGTCCTACCTCGAGGCCACATCGACTACAGTCACACAGCTGCTGTCAACTTCGATCACAATACCCAGGTCATTCGCTACACCAAGCTCTCTCTGACCTCCTTCACACACGTGACCACCATCAATCTGCATACCTGGTACAACACATCCCATTGTACCCAAAACCTCACTTCACAAGGTTTTGCTACACAACCTAACTCCTGCTAAGCAAACCACAATCACGTCACAGCCTCGAGCTCACTGTCCAAGGCACAACATCAAATAAGGGGAACCTAATCCTGGAACCTTTCATTTACAGTTACTAATAACTCCCACAACCATGCGAAAACCTTCTGCACTTCCGCTCTCAAACACACACCAATCACAGGCATCGTACCCTACAATTTCTCACCTATCACCCTAGGCCAGCCAAACCACACGGTACACTGCTGAACCTTATTACTCCACTCTACATTTTCGTGGGCAAACAACATACCCGTCTCTGAACCTAAGGTGGAATATAAATAACCTCCAGACATATCATACCCAGGATACGTCATCTCAGTACTAAGCTAACCACAGGAACCTAGCACGGTTCCCAAACGCGATCTCCTAATCACTAGGATATCGACCAAACCATGGACCTGCATTCCTGTAGGAATCCCACATAAATGATACTCGTTGCAGGAACCCTTACACATTCCCATACAACCATAACCCATGCTCTTCCGAGCATAACTGCAACTCATACTCATTCCCATATCATTGAGTTCACGCACTCGTAACTCAAGTCTTAAACCTCAAGGAGGTATACAACGTCCAAGGTCATCAAAACTACTCAGACTCGTAACAACATCCTCAGATGCTACTCTGACTACCGTCAACATCTTGTTGATCACCATCAACATCCTATTGACAGGGATATTTCCAAAACCACTCATGTTCTGCTATCTCAACATACACCAGGCCAAGGAGTGTACTACGTTCCCATCCACTATGTTCCCATTTATATCCTATCCTGAGTACACGACTCATGACATAGCATGACCCATAACAACTAAGATCTAGGGTTTCCAACACCCCATTGCCCCTACTCGCAAGGCTATCCTTAACACCACTACCACTTTCGGTAACTTACTCTCCAAAGAAGCCAGTTACCCAAGTCAAAGCCATCAACCATGCTTCGACCACACCTGAACAAAACTCTGCTCAAACACTCAACGATTTGCCAATCGAGGCCAACCCCACACAGTTGAACCCAACTCACTGATGAGTTCCACAACATACCAGGCGATCAACGCTCAACCCATAACCGTACCTCTGCAACTGATAACAATCGAGTCGCACATCCAAGACCCAAACTACGGTCTCGTCATCTCTAATGGTGTACATGTTATATAGAAGGAAAACATGAAACACGACAACCTAAGGTCGATCTATCATATTATTTCTACCACATACCACATAATCACGCTAACACATAGCCACAACGATTATGCAGACACAACACCGATACCGAGGAGAACCGACAAGAATGATGCGTCACTTTGGATAACCTACTTAGATTCCTTGCTGAAATCACGTCCATGAAACACGTTTCTAACTTGGCTCCTATGTTTGTTAATCTAAACGCCCGAAGGTAAGACTAATCAATCCTAAGTTCCAACCTCTATGCTCACATATGCACGACATCAACATGCTCATGTTCCAAACACAGGCAACCAAGCACACACACATCCTCACAAGGTGACACACCCACCTCCCACAGCTCATAGGTATTCGAACCCAGAGCTCTGGTACCAAGTTATCACGCTCCAAACTCCGGGTCACGCAAAAAGCCACAGAACAACCACTAAAACTGCCCGAACAAAAGGGATTTAAAATCAGAAAGCCAAATAAGGCTAAAATCTTTGTAAAAACGTACTACCGAGGATTTATTTGAGATAAAAGGGTAGTCAAAAGACTACAGTTACAGCCCCACAAGCTAAGCCTTTAAGAACAAATACAAATTTTTGATAAGAAAATATTTTCATTTAAAAAGATGCTTAGGCCGTTCCAAAAAAATCTTTCTCGAAACACAAGAGTTTAAATGAAGTATAAATCATTTGAAAATCCCGTTTGTAAACAGTTGATCCCAACAACGAAAAATGTAGTAAAAAATTACGAAAAATAACAACCAACTCAAGATTCTCTCGAAAGAAGTAAAACATGCATACTTCTATAAGAATCTCATATGATTTACAAAATGCTATCTCTAAACATGAAATATATACAGAAAGGTATGAACTACCTAACAACACAAGACAACAAGGTCTTGTCATCAGCTTCCTCCGGGCACCACTAGGTCAACCTACAAGACCGCGTTTACCTGAAAAAGATTTTACAGCAAAATTCAACACCGTGAGCCGAAACCTAATAGAAATAGACTATAAAACTGTAAAGCAAGATATGCAATCACAAGTTGACAAGCTCAACCATAGGGGCTAAAAAGGTTTTCCTAACCCGAAATCACAAGTTTTCCCATCAAGCTAACACGAGCCTCAAAACGGTTTTATTTCATAAAACCCTACATTTTCATCCTTAAAACCATGCATATCATATAGTGGGAGCTAACTCAACCACAAAGTCAAAAATGTTTTATTTCATAAAACTCCTGTTTTCAATCCTTAAAACTATGAATTGCAAAAAATGCAAATAAACCACCACAGTTAGGGAAAAATAGTGACCAAATCATTGTTCCCTCACAGAATGGATCATTGTGGAAAAGGAAGAAGAATATGATCCTATGTACCGACTCTATCACCAGGGGATAGAGGTAACAACTATAGACTCCTGCCCATTACTCTAGACCCCAGCCATTCAAGACTCACTAGGTAATGACAAGTTCTATACGGAACACCATAACGTACCGCTTAATTTACGGGCCCAACAACCCGAGCGTACAAAGCACCCAACCAACTCAATTTACGAGGACTAACCCAAAGGAACAGAGCACCTACACTGCACACGTTTCCAGACTTATACCGAGGGTAACTCGTGCCAAATACACGTCATTTCGGTACATCTAGATAATCTTCTAAAAACTGAATCGTAGCTCGACTATGAAAACATTTCACAAATATATATTATACATGTATATATAGATTCATCCATTAACATGGAGATCAAACAAAATACTTTCAAAATTTCTTTCCCCATTTTCAACAAAACGTTTTCAAAATCGAGACTTAACCCCGAGGGTTAGCTCCAAACCTCCAAAACACCAAGTGCTGAGAATTTTCACAAAATTACCATTTTTCACCGTTTTCAAGAACACCCTTTAAAAACTCAACATCAACATGTCATACGATGTAATAAACTAAGAAAAGTAAAAAACATGCTTCTTCTCCGAAAAACCAAGGTTTAAATATAAATATGACATTTTATGTATTTTATACCCGGTGAAAACACATATAATTACATATAACACACTTATACAGCAATAGGGTCTAGAATCCTACCTCGTTGGGTCAAAACCCGACGCCTCAAAAATTAAACCTCGACAAACTGGAATTTTGGCCGGATATATACGAAGTCCCCGGCACCAACATCAAGGATCTGCTGTTAGTTTGCTAGAAATTGAGCCCTGAGCCCATCAAAATCTAGAGAAAAGGCAGAGGTTTTGAGAGAGAGAAACCAGATCTGAAAATAAAAATATCTCAAAAAAATCTTGCAAGGCTTGATATTTATAGAAAATGCCAAAAACACTCAGGTCAGTCGACTGGACCCCCAATCCAATTGACTAAAAAACCTTCTGGAAATCCAAAACATCGCACCGCCTCAAGTCCAGTTGACTAGACCCTCCTGGTCCGTCGACTGAACCACCAAAAACCCCACTCAGTCGGCTGAACTCACCCCTTCAGTCGACAGAAATACTCACTGGAATTTTCTCAAATTATTCTCTACTATAGAACAGGCTTTATAGCTTAAACACTTGCCAAACAAACCTCTTCCGAACCCGAACAAGCGTAAAACACATACGCACATGCTATTCTATTCCGAAGAAACAAAATCCCAACTCACTTAGACCAAAAGTTGACTCAAACTCTGTCAACATTTAAACGTTCTTAAAATAAATTGGGTCAGGGTCTCACATATGTAATCTTATGCTGTTTCACCGTTTAAAAACGCATGAAAAATGTGATTTATGTTTTGATAAATTGAGTTTTTAACTTTAAACCTTTTTTCATCATTTTCGGTGGATGAAAATGTGTTTCGAGAGTTTTCTTTCGAGGTTTTGGTGTAAGGCTTGAGCGTGTGGATGTCTGAGGGTGTTTGATGGGTGTTTGGCGGTTTGATTTGAGGCTTGGAGACAAAAACGGTAGCACACAACATTTTCTGGGCAGGATCAGTCTACTGGATCATAATTTCAGTCCACTGGATCATATTTTTGGGCGTTCAGTCGACTGGATTTGGGAGGTCAGTCGACTGAAATTCCTTCTGTTTTTATTCCTTTTTTTCCAGAGAGTTTTTCACTCAACTAGGGGCTTGGGCCAGTTGACTGGGTTCTTGTGTGGGCTATTGGTGTTGTTTTGGTGGTTCAATGGTTGGATTTTGCTTTTCCTCGCTTTCCTCAAATGGCTTTGTGACGATGGATTCATGAGAATCGCGTTGCAGAGGTTAGTTTTAAAAAGGATGGTGTGAAAAAGGAGTTTTTATGAAAACATTGGAAAATATGTTTTCTTTTGGGAGTTTGGAGCTGACCCTTGGGGTTGGGGTTCAACCTTGAAAACGTTTGATAAAAGCATGTGTTTTTACATACCTGTTGATCTCCATGGTAGATGGATTGGATCTCTTTTTTTTTATACATTTGTTATATAGTTTTGAAACTCATGTTTTTACATGTTTTGTTTGATCTTCATGTTAATGGATGGATCTGTATATTTTCTTGATCTCCATGTTGAGGGATAGATCTTGGTATAAATGTAAAAATGTTTTGGTTTTGTAAAATGATTCTCTATATGTACTGGTATTGCCGGTATTTGGCACGAGTTGCCCTCGGTGTAGTCTAGAAACGTGCGCAGAGTACGTGCTTTGTATCTTCGGGCTAGTCCCCGTAAATTAAGCGGTTGGGTGCTTTGTACCCTCGGGTTTTGAGCCCGTAAATTAAGCTTTACGTTGTGATGGCTTCGTATAGAACTTGCATTTACCTAACCGGTCCTATGATGTGTAGGGAATGGGTAAATGGGCAAGAGTCTGTAGTTGCTACATCAGTCCCCTTGTTACGGAGTCGGTACGTAGGATTCATTTTATCTTTCTCCTCGGCTGTGTGGCCTGAGTGAAGCATACTATTTTACCGGTTTATTTTCCTCAGCTGTGTGTGTTCCGAGTGGAAAATATATTTTCTCTTTCCTCGGTTGTGTGATCCGAGTGGAAAGTAATGTTTTGATTACAGTTTTCTTTAACTGTTATTTACATTATTAATATGCATGGTTTTAATGATAGAAATGTGGGGTTTTATAATATAAAATCGTTTTGAGGCTCGTGTTAGACTGATGGAAAAACTTGTGATTTTCGGGACGGAAAACCTTTTTGGGCCTTGTGGTTGAGTTAGCTCCCACCATATGATTGTATATCCTGCTTTACAGCTTTATAGTATGTTTCTATTGGACTTTGGCTCACGGTGTGGGATTTTACTGTAAAATCATTTTCAGGTTTGGAGGTTGATGATCAAGAGGAGTTGATCTAGTGGTGTTTATACTGGTGGAAGACTTCACTAGTTTTTCTTTTTGTATGCCTGTTGAAGGCACGTTTGTACGCCTCTAGGCAATGTACTTATGCGTGATATACATGATGTTAACTGTTTATGAGAGATGCATGTTGGGTTTTTATTTGATTTCAACAGGTGAATTTGAATGTATGAAAAGTTATTTTCATAAAACTGGTGTTTGGTGAATTTTCACATGACCCCGGGTTTTGGGGCGTGACAACTTGGTATCAAAGCTCTGGGTTCGAATACCTAAGAGCCATGGGAAGAGGGTTTATCACCTGGTGAGGTTGATTACTGATGCTTGCTTGCATGCGTATAAATATCCTTATAACATGCTGTTAGCCTTTTTAGCATGATCGTTTGTGTACATGTGGGTATGGAGGTTAAATCTCAGGATTGATGAGTCTTGGCTTAGGGCATTTGGACTAACAGATTTGGGAGCCAAGTTAGAAGCGCATTTGGTCAGCGTATTTTCAAGCAAGGAATCTGATTAGGTTTTCCAAATGGACGAGTCCGTCTTGTTGGTTCTCCTCGGTATGTGAGATGTGTTTACATAACTTTAAGTGACTACGTGCTAGCATGCTTACGTGCGTTATGTGCTTACGTTGTTAGAAATAACATGCCATAGGAAAGCTTATCCTATTATCTGTTCTATATTGAATTATGTCCACGTGGAGAGTGCAGGGATGGGGTCGTGGCCAAGCCCGTGGCCGAGGTCGTGCTTATGTTCAGGTTCCAGAGGAGGGAGACGTTCATGCCCTACAGGAACAAGTGGGCGGTGCTGACGTTATGTAGGAGATGCTTGTTACTATGAGAGCGATGGCTGAGGCATCCAGGGCTGGAGTGAGGGCTTCTGAGCCAAGAGCCTCTGTGGCTATGAGGGAATTTTGGCAGTTGGATCCCCCGACCTTTTCTGGGGAGCTGGACCTCAAAGTTGCTACCAAGTGGTTGGAAGTGACCACAGCTATCTTCGATACTCTGAATATTGAGGAGGATGCTTTGTACATGAGATTAGCTGCATTCCAACTGCGGGAAGATGCAAGGGAATGGTGGAAGTTTGCCAAGACCACGGTGGATGACACGTGGGCCGCTTTCATGAGAGTCTTCTTGGAGAAGTATTTTTTGAGATCTTCGAGAGATACATACCGAGAGAAATTCCTCTCTTGTACAGGGGAATCTTTCTGTGGTCTAGTATGAGGCCAGATTCGTGAATCTGTCACGGTTTGCAGCTGAGATGGTATCTGCAGAGGAGTTGCGCACTAGGAGGTTTGAGAGAAGCCTTCGACCTGTCATCAAGGACAGGATTGCAACTCTGGGTTTAGTCGTGTACATCGCTTTGGTGGAAAGCCGCTATCCGAGTAGAGAACTCGTTGGCAGAGAGCAGCAGAGTTAGAGAGGGCAAGGGCCAGCAGAGTGATAGAGGTACACAGCTTTAGGGGCGCAGGAACAAGCACCGGAGGCCGTTAGGCTTGAGTTCACATTTTGTTGGATCGTATTTGCCGCAGTTCTCCACGCCTGCACCTTCAGTGCTCTCGACAGGAAAGCCAGAGCAGAGAGGGCTGATTTGTGATCAATGCAGACAGCCAGGGTATAATTCAGTTGAGTGCCCGCAGAAGGGCCATGTACAGAGTTCAGCGTCTGTCCAGTCATAGGTGAGAGACCCACCAGTATACATTGGGTGTGGTCAGTCCGGGCACATCCGTAAGTTCTGTCCTCGGGAAGGGAGTGCCTAGGGTGCGATCGGAGCGCTAGCTACTCTATCTGCGCAGAGACAGAAGACTCCTCAGTAACCTAGGGCTCAGACATCTAGGTTTGTACAGGGAGGTACTTCAGCTCAATCTGTGAGGCAGTCGACGACTTAGGGTTACGTTGGGCATACCAGACCATCGCAGGCCAGGGTTTATGTCCTTGCTGATCGTAGTGCTTTCAAAGCACCAGTTGCATTTGATGCTGTAGCTACTCCAGCCATGATTAGAGGTACCCTTCTAGTCTTTAGATCATGGGCCAGTGTTCTTATCGACACGGGAGCATCACATTCTTTTATTTTCTCTACCTTTGCATCTACATTGGGATTACGGATAGACCCGTTGGGTAGTGCATTGAGCGTGGAGACCCCAGTCAGTGGGAATGTGGTGTTGAGTACAGTTTGCAGATCTTGTGAGTTAGAAGTCGTCAGTCATTGTTTAGAGTTTGATTTTATCATTCTAGACATTATCATGTTTGATGTCATCTTGTTCCAGGAGCTACTCCAATCTCTTTGCCATCGTATCGCTTCGCACCTGCTGAGTTGCGAGAACTCAAGGTGCAGTTGCAGGAGTTGCTAGATAAGAGGTTTATACGGCCGAGTATGTCTCCGTGGGGAGCTCTAGCTCTTTTTGCAAAGAAGAAGGATGGGTCCTTGAGACTGTGTATAAATTACAAAAAGCTAAATCAGGTGACAGTTAAGAACAAGTATGCTATGCCTAGGATTGATGACCTATTTGATCAGTTGAAGGGATCGCGCTGCTTTTCGAAGATTGACTTGAGGTCAGGGTATCACCAGCTGAGGATTAGAGAT
>JAULJZ010123603.1:0-11133 GCA_032270985.1 Heliamphora pulchella
CAATACATGATAATACGGGATGTGGATCAATTCATATAGTCAGTATAGAATCGATCATCCCGTTGATCCCGCTCAATGCACTCAAAGTGTACTATCACATCGAGCTCGAACATCGAATTCTCAAAACCTGAATTCGATCCGTTCGACCTAGTCAAGATCGGCTACTATAACGATGTACTGCAATCGTACTAATGGAATGTCCGGGTCCATTGCGATTGTGAGCCTACCTGTATAATCTGTCAGAACCTTTGACCCGATCTTTTGTGCAGCACACACCAAGTCAAATACTGGGCAGAATGTACGGACTATGCATTCATTCATCACAAATATAAATATGAAACCACGAATGCAAAATCATCTCAAATGTTTCCCATTACTATGCTAGGGATCTAGAATAAAATACATAAAAAGCATGATTTTTCAGTATACATTCCCAACACCTCGCTCTTGTTCAGGGGAACCTTTCTGTGGTCCAGTATGAGGCCAAGTTCGCGAATCTATCACAGTTTGCACATGAGATGGTATCTACAGAGGAGTTGTGCACTCGGAGGTTTGAGAGGGGACTTCGACCTGCTATCAAGGATAGAGTTGCAGCTCTGGATGTAAAGGTGTACATCAAGCTGGTGGAAGCTGCTATCCGGGTAGAGAACTTGCTGGCTGATAGCCGCAGGGTTAGAAAGAGTGGGAGCCAGCAGGGCAGTGGGGAAACATAGTTCCAGAGGCGCGGGAAAAAGCGCCAAAGGTCGTCTGGACCTAGTTCTCATTTTGTCGGATTATCTCAGCCGCAGTCGTTTGTACCTACACCTTTAGTGGCTTCGACAGGAAGGCCAAAGCAGAGAGGATTGATCTGTTATCGATGTGGACAGCCGGGACATCGTGTAGTTGAGTGCCAGCAGAAGGGCCAGGTTCAGAGTTCGACGCTAGTCCAGTCACAGGTAAGAGACCGACTTATCTGTTTTGGGTGTGGTCAGTCCGAGCACTTTCAAAGACACTGTCTCAGATAGGGGAATACCCAGGGTGCGACAGGAGCACCAGCTGCTTCATCAGTACAGAGGCAATAGGCTTCGCAGCAGCCTATGGCTTAGACTTCTAGGTTTGCAAAAGGAGGTGCTTCAGCGCAGTCGGTGAGGCAACCATCGACTCAAGGTTATGGTCAGCAGACCAGACTGCCACAGGCCAGGGCTTATGTATTTGCTGATCCTAGTGCTTCTAAGACACCAATTGGATCTGATGCTGCAGCTACTCCAGCCATGATCAGAGGTACTCTTCTAGTCTTTAGATTATGGGCCAGTGTTCTCATTGATACAGGAGCATCACATTCTTTTATCTCTTCTGCTTTTGCATCTGCATTGGGGTTATAGATAAACCCACTGGATAGTGCATTGAGTGTAGAGACCCCTGTCAGTGGGAATGTGGTGTTGAGTAGAGTTTGCAGGTGTTGTGAGTAAGGAGTCACTGGTCGCTATTTAGTGTATGATTTTATCATTCTAGACATGATCACGTTTGATGTCATCCTAGGGATGGACTGGCTGACTACCTACCGTGCCTTTATAAATTGTGAGTGACGGAGAGTGTCGATCTATACGCTGGAGGGTGACTGCTTCTACTTTGTGGGTGATCGGGATGAGGGCCTGATGTCTATGCCAGGTGTCACTCGGGTTCGAGGAGATTTGGGTTCTCTCTTTTCTGTGCTCAGGTTGGATGAACCAGTTGGGGTTCGAGGAGTGTTACCCCCTGTGGTGTGCGACTATCCAGATGTCTTTCCTGACGATCTGTTCGAGTTGCCACCGAGCCAAGATGTGGAGTTCTCCATTGATCTTGTTCCAGGAGCTGCCCCTATCTCTATGCCATCGTATCGCTTTGCACCTGCTGAGTTGCAAGAACTCAAGGTACAGTTGCAAGAGTTGCTTGACAAGGGGTTTGTACGCCTGAGTACATCGCCGTGGGGAGCTCCAGCGCTCTTTGCAAAGAAGAAGAATGGTTCGTTGCGGTTGTGTATTGACTACAGGAAGTTGAACTAGGTGACGATGAGGAACAAGTGTCTTATGCTAAGGATTGACGACTTGTTTGATCAGTTAAGGGGGTCCCGTTGCTTTTTGAAGATTGACTTGAGGACAGGGTATCATCAGCTGAGAATCAGGGACGAGGACATAGCGAAGATCGCCTTTCGGACTCATTATGGTCACAACGAGTTTCTAGTTATGCCGTTCGGTTTGTCGAATGCCCCTGCTACATTTATGGATCTGATGAATCGTATTTTCCACCCTTATTTAGACAATTTTATAGTTGTGTTCATGGATGACATTCTGGTTTATTCACCCACGAGGGATACGCACGAGGAGCATTTTCACGTTGTTCTACAACTTCTGAGAGAACATCGCTTATATGCAAAGTTCGAGAAGTGTGAGTTTTGGATGGCGAATGTGAGATTCCTTGGACACGCGGTGTCAAAGGATGGAGTATCAGTGGACTCGTCGAAGACTGATGCAGTGACGAATTGGCAGCGATCGAAGAATATTTTTGAGATTCATAGTTTTTTGGGTCTAGTAGGTTATTATCGGCGGTTTGTGAAAGACTTCTCTAGGCTTGTAGCACCGATGACGCGTTGGACGCGGAAGGGAGTCACGTTTGTATGGAGCGAGTCTTGTGAGTCAGCTTTCCAGGAGCTGAAGAGGAGATTGACCACTGCGCCAGTGTTGATTATTCTTGAGCGAGGTTTGGGTTACAAAGTGTACCACGACGCTTCATATGAGGGTTTGGGTTACGTTCTGATGCAGGAAAGCAAGGTTGTAGCTTATGGATCCCGACAGTTGAAGACACATGAGAGGAACTACTCAACACATGTTCTGGAGTTGGCAGTCGTGGTCTTTGCCTTGAAGACACGGCGTCACTATCTCTATGGTGAGCGTTTTGAGGTCTTCACTGATCACAAGTGCCCAAAGTACTTGTTTTCACAGAAGGACTTGAAACGACGATGGGTGGAGTTGTTGGAAGACTACGACTTCGACTTACAGTTCCATCTGAGTAAGGCAAATGTCGTAGCTGATGCACTCCGTAGGAGGTCTTATGGCTCGTTAGCTTCTGTGGCTATATGAGAATGGATTATGCTTGCAGATGTTGGGGAGTTTGATCTGTGTCTCCGGGAGATTGGGGGAGGTACAACCTTATATGTAGTTGCTTCACAGCCCGCTTTAGTTGCACGTGTGTTAGAGACTCAGAGGACCGATCAAGAGGCTCAGATGATACGGGACCGCATTGCCTGTGGGACTGATACAGCAGGATGGGTGGTGAGTTCAGATTAGAGTCTGAGGTTGTTAGGGCAATTGTTTGTGCCAGAGTCGTTCCATGCTGAGATTCTACATGAGTTTCATCACTCACGTCTTGCAGTGAATCCGGGGGTACGAAGATGTATCACGACCTACGCCGTCAGTTTTGGTAGACGGGAATGAAGAGGGATGTGCTCCGATTCGTTTCTCGATGCTTTACTTGTCAGCATGTAAAGGTGGAACATGAGAGACCTGCAGGATTGTTGTAGCCGTTACCTGTATTTGAGTTGAAGTGGGAGAATGTCGCTATGGATTTTGTATCAGGACTTCCACACTCGTCGAAGGGACATGATGCTATTTGGGTTATAGTGGATAAGCAGACGAAGTCAGCACATTTTCTTCGCATTCGAGTGAGAGATTCGATGGACAGATTGGGTAGGTTGTATGTTTAGGAGATAGTCCGACTACACAGAGTACCTGTGACTATTATTTCTGATCGAGATTTGTGCTTTACATCACGCTTTTGGCAGAGTCTTCAGGTGGCTTTGGGGACGAGCTTGGCTTTTAGTATAGCTTTTCATCCTCAGACCGACAATTAGTCTGAGAGAACCATCCAGATATTGGAGGACATGTTGAGAGCCTGTGTGCTTGATTTTCGAGATTCTTGGGATGATCATCTATCATTGGCAGAGTTTGCATACAACAACTGCTATAAGTCTAGTATTGGAATGGCACCGTATGAGGCTTTGTATGGTAGACCGTGCAGATCGCCTGTGTGTTAGATAGAGGTGGGAGAGACCGCTGTTTTGGGACCTGATCTAGTACGGGAGACGATAGAGGTGATTGCAGTGATTCGTTAGCGACTGGTGACAGCTCAGAGCCGCCAGAAGAGTTATGCTGATCGAAGGAGGAGACCGTTAGAGTTTTCTATTGGGGATCATGTGTTTTTGAAGGTCTCGCCTCGCAGAGGGTTGGTGAGATTTGGTCGTAGCGGGAAGCTATCACCACGTTTTATCAGACTGTTCGAGATCCTGGAAAGGATTAGGGCGGTAGCATATCGTCTGGTTTTGCCACCTCAGTTAGCATATGTGCACACTGTCTTTCACGTTTCCATGCTTCGGACGTATGAGCCTGATCCCTCACATGTCCTAGATTGGACTGAGTTGTGGGTTGATGATGATGTAACATATGAGGAGCGTCCCGTGAAGATTCTGGTTATGAAGGAATAGGTGTTGCGGGGAAGAACGATTGCTTATGTCAAAGTTCAGTTGCTTCATCACAAGGTTAAAGAAGCGACATGGGAGCTTGAGTCTGGGGTTCGTGCGAGATACCCGGAGTTGTTCACCTCGTGACCTTGTAGTGAATTTTGGGGCCAAAATTTCTTAAGAGGGGAGAGTTGTGAGACCCTGTACCGTTTTATTTTTGATATATATGCATATTTGGTATTTTGACGCCTTTTTGGCATTTTTGATTTAATATGCTTATATGCGTTTTGATGCATATTTTGGTTAACATAAGCATGAGGGGTTGCTTCCCGGGATTGTAGGGAGTTTCTGTGCGAATTTTGAAAATTTAATAAAAAAGATATTTTGGAGGCCTATATATATCTGGAGTTAGATATTTTCAAAAGATATTTTCAAAATTTAACTCCTAAGTTTTCTCTAAATTCTCTTTGTCTTCTCTCTAACTTCTCGAAGACCCGGGACTCGATTTTTAACGATCTAACAGCAGATCCTTACTATTGGCATCGTGATCTACGCATCCATCCGGACGGATTTTGATTTCGACGAAACTTAGATTTGCACATAGATCGAGATGTCGGATTTTTGACCCAACGAGATAGGATCTCAGATTCTACTGCTGTATAAGGGTACTATATATAATCTTATGATATTTACCGTTTAAAAATGCATGAAATGTGATTTTATGTTCTACATCTAGTTTTGGATTAAAACTATTTTTCGGAGTTTCGATTGGATGAAACTGGTTGTTTGGTGTTTCTTGCGAGGTGTTGTGATAGCCTTGGGTTCGGGTATATCTTTAGGTATCAAAATAGGTGTTTTTGAAGCTTGGTTTGAGGCGAGAAGGCCAAAATCGTAGCTAAAATCATTTTTTAGGCAAGTTCAGTCGACTGGACCCATGAGTTCAGTCGACTAGATCTTGTGTTGGGAGGTTCAGTCGACTGGACTAGATGGGTCAGTCGATTGAAGTGCCTCGGGTTGAAAAATGTTATTTTTTCAGTATGTTTTTTAGTTGACTGGGGTGGGGTCCAGTCGACTGAAATGATGGCTATTTGCGTTGGCATTTTGGTGGTTCCTTTGGGAAAAAACGTTGGGTTTCTTTTGAGAAAAAGGAGGGGTTGTTGATGAAAAACGTGTTTTTAAAGGTTTGGAGCTAGCCCTTGGGGTTGAAGCTCACTTTCTAAAACGTTTTGATAAAAATATTTTGAAATGTTTTGTTGATCTCCATGTTGATAGATGGATTTATATACATGTATAATGTATATTTGTGAAAATTTTTTGTAGTTGATGCTACAGTTTGATTTTTAGAAGATTATTTAAATGTACCGGGATGATGGGTATTTGGCATGAGTTGCCCTCGGTGAAAGTCCAGAAACGTGCGCAGTGTAGGTACCTTTGTTATCCTTCGGGATAGTTCCCGTAAAGAAGGTCGGTTTGGGTGCTTTTGTCCCTCGGGTGGTCGCTCGTAAAGTTAGCTTTTACATCGTGGTGCTTCGTATAGAACTTGTCATTACCTAGCAAGTCTTGAGTGAGGCTGGAACTAGGTAATGGATAGGAGTTTGTAGTGGTTTCCTTGGTCCCCTTGTGATGGAGTCGGTGCATAGGATTTATTTCTTCTTTTTTTTCACGATGGTACATTCCGTTAGGGAGCAATGTTTTGATTACTGTTTTTTCTTAACTATGATTGGTTATTTGCAATATTTGCATCACATGGTTTGAAGGATGAAAACAGGATTTTATGTTAATAAAACTGTTTTGGGAGACTTGTGTAGTATGATGGGAAAACTTGGGATTTGTGATAAACCTTTTTGGGTTATAGTTGAGTTTAGCTCTCACTCATATGGTTGCATATTTTTCTGCTTTACAGCTTATTATCTGTTTCTATTGGGCTTCAGCTCACGGGTGAAAATTTTCTGTAAAATCATTTGTAAGTGATGATGTGAATGAGGAGTAGCTTTGATGGTGCCCGCGATGGCGGAAAATTTTTATAGTTTTTCTTTTTGTTATGCCTGTTCCTGAAGGCAGTTTTTGTACGTCGTAAGGCGATATACTGTATGCATGTTGGAACAGTATGTCATTTATATATGAGAGAAACACTTTGTTGGGTATTTCATTGGTTTCAATGGGCGAATTTCAATGTATGAAAACCTATATTTTCATATAAAACGGATGTTTGGTGGATTTTTACGTGACCTCAGGTTTTGGGGTGTGATAGCCCATCGGGGGTGAGAATAGGCTATCTCCAAGCTAATACGAGCTCTACAAACTCCTTCAATGCAAGCAAGACTATAAACAAGGCTCAAGAATTGTAGAATGAATGGGAGAATATCGGGTGGGGTGTATTTTGACAGAGTTTGGACCTCTAGGTTCTTCCTCTCTCTGTTTTTTTTTTAATGAAAAACGACACTTATTTATTGGCAAAATGGCAACACAGACTCCCTCTAGAATGCTGCCACTTTTCCAAAAATGGGTAAAAGTGACAGTTGCTACCTTTTTACTTTTGTACAATGACGGTTGCTACTTTTGTGGAAATAAAAAGGACAGTAATGATTTTCAAAAATTACGACTAGGCTTAGGGAGTTGCGGCCGTGAGAAAGGAAGTTGCGGCTTGTTCTTGGGTTTTCAAAAAGTGGTGGTCGTGATGATCAATGACACGGCCTGTTTTAGGGTTTTCAAAATGGTGGCGTCTGTGAATATAATAATGTTACGACTTGAAGGTTTTTGGTGTTTTTCTTGAGTTTTGAGCCAAATTCGTAATTTTGCTTGGTTAGGAGTATTTTTTAGCATAACTCTCATTTTCTCGTCATTGGAGCGCATTCGAGACGGGTGCCTAAGATTCGACTTTGTCAAATTGGGGTGTCTAGAGATATCAACTTACTTTTGGCCTACTGCGATTATTTATGCAATTATTTAAATAATTTATTTTATAAAATTTGTTAAGCAAATAATGGCTACAACAAAAATTAATTGATTAGTAATTCAATTTTTATTTATTTCCAAAGAATTGAATGCCGAAGAGCTTGATTAAAAACTAATTTAAAAGTAAAATTATTTTCTTTTGTTTTTGATTTTAGTTAAAAAAATTAAATTGAGTTTGAAATAGATTGCTTGTTAAATTAGTTTTAAAGCAAGTTTTTTAATGTTGGTTGATTGGATAAAAAATTAAAATTTTTATTTCTTGTTTAAATTGAATATTATTGCTCTTTTATATAGTTGATTATAATAATTATATATTGGTATTGATAGTAATAAGTTGTCAAATATATGTATTATTTCCATTTAAATTAGAATGAGAGTTTAAATAAAATATTATTAGCGGTTGGTACGCGCATGCATGTGCAAGTGTATATTTATAAATTGAAGTAAATTAAAAAAATTAAATAGTAGAATGATTCAATTGTAAATTCGTGAACAATTATAATTTTTAAATTAGGTATTGAAGTGAAGTTTAATAGGTAAAACTGAATGATGGTGTTTGTGCTTATAAAAAACTAAATAAAAGAGTATTTTTGGTATTTAAAAATTCACACAACTTCATTTTAAAAGTCACACCAAATGACGGTTCTTCATTTCTCTATTAGAATAGATTACATTTTGATTTGACATTCAAATATTTTAATATTTTAACTTTTTTATCAAACAGGTTCAAAAACTTGTGTTGCCAATCAGGCCAAAAATATAATTTTATAAATAAAATATTTATTTTTAAAAATAAATATGATTTGATTATGTGATTACAGTTGTTTACTTGGTACAGAGCCAACCTAGTTTTCGGCCCCGGTCAGGAAGTTGGTGTAGAGAGATGGTGGGGACAGCATTTGCCGATGGGTCTATTGAAAGTTATAAGGTGAGACTTGTTGCAAAAAGGATAATTAAACACAACAATCACTTCACTCTATCGGCACAGGGCTTGCAAGAAAATGTGATTTCATATTAAATGAGTAGGTAAAATCGATGAGAGACTTTGCACTATATTGAGTGAGAGAGAGAAAGCTACGAAACTTTTAAATAGATCGAATCTCCATAGGAACTAATCCCTTAAATTTCACACATAGAACTTTATGCTTTTATAAATAATATTATTGGCAAGTTTTATAAATAAATGACTCAAATAGTCAAGTGGATATGAATTCAACAAATCCGAGTCATCTCATAACACTTCTCTACTTAAATATCCAATGGGAGAAAATTCAACCCCATTATGCACATGCATAGGATAATTACCCTATCTTCTATGACATAGATTTTAGGCTCCGTTTGTTTCGACGAAAAATATTTTTTAATATTTTTTGGTGTTTAATAAGGTGAAAATTAAAATTAGATAAAAAATATTTTCCAAGTTAACGAAAAATAAATTAATTTTGGTAGAAAATATTTTTCACTTTTTTTATGACGAAAAATATTTTTCACTTTTACCATCGCACCACTGTCACCATCGCTAATACTACCATTCTACCACCAGCACCACCAGCTTAGGATTCAGAGGGTCCGGGGTTTAAGAGTCTGGCTTCTTGGGGTCCCAGAAGTTTGGGGTCCCTAGAGTCCCGGATCCTGGGGGTTCCCGGGTGTCACTCCCCGAACCTGAAAAATCGGTGAATCAACCCAATTATCCCACATACAAAGGTCACTAACAATAAGTTGCCTTCAATAAAGGTTTGAGTTCGAAACATATTAAAGCAAAAACTTTCCTTAAGAAGTCAAATTCTCTTACATATCCAATTCTAAACAAACGCCTTTGATTCTCCAAAAGTTCATTTACAACCACTATATCATTATAATCATCCACTCAGATTTACATACAAACATAAGACAAGATATAAAGAAATACTAGATCTTTCTTCTAGCTTCTAATTTTTTCCACAATGCAACCTTTGGCATGGTATCGCCCCTGGTCCTTGAAAACACGAAATAGTTTACATACATACATGAGCCAAAACTCATAGGATATAAATTATTTCAAATGTAATGCATGATTTGTGAGGTGTGATGGGTATAACCGAAATAAAATATAAATTTTTATCAATTCATTATTCCTTCACACGCACACACCCACGCACGCCAATTTGTTCGCATTTATTCTTTCATATTATCCATATCATCATCCCATTATCTAATTTTTCACAAAAATTGTGTCATATTTTTATTACCGGATTTATCACAAAATCGTATCACATCAAATGAATCAGTGTCGGATGCAGTTTACAGAAACATAGCCCTATTCTCCCCCAATAGGCTACACGAAGCCATTGTGAAATGGGTCGCTCTATAACTCATCACGACACAATCACATTTTAACGAACTGGTATCGGGTGCAACTTATAGAAACCCCTCCCTATTAATTCCTAATAGGCTACGCAAAACCATTGGGTAATAGATAGCTCTATAACTCACCACTACACAACACTACATTTTGGGGGCTAACCCGTGAGCATGTGGTCCCCATCTTGCGCAAGTTTTCGGTCTTTCATCGTGGAGCCTCAAGCCCAACTTAATCCACATCAATCTATACGGTTCATTATTCATTCAAAACATTGTTTCAAAAAACCCGGGAGTCCAACCCACATCTGGTTCCTCTCCCTAAATACTTTCACATAAATTTCACATTTCAAACTTCTCGTTTCATTTCCAATCAAGTTCTGATTTAGTATTCAATCTTTTCTTTTCAATTCAAATGCATCATAGACTTCAATACACAATTTCTTATAATTCACATTTTATTTATCAACTTCACAAAGTGCCAACGTGTAATTAACTTAAGCATGGTCATATCATTTGAACAAAATGGAATGCACCCATTATAGGTAGATATGTATAAGTTCGAAACTTAGGTTTCTCTTCGGAATGCTTAACAATGCTAAAAGATGACTATGTCACATCACAACATTCAGATACCTATTCCTGTTATGAAAGTCCTTAGTTATATGTTGAAAACTCATTTTATCGCAAACCCAACCAATCGGTACAATACATGCATCCCAACCCAGGTATAATGGAATAGGTATATCCATAGCCCAAGGGACAAGAAATTTGATGAAAAGGTTCAATATTGATGAAAATAACCTTTTTCAAGACATTTGGCCAAAAATGGGTGAAAAACTATTAAGAAAATTTGACATACTCTCACTATTTAATCATAACTTTTTATACAAAATTTTTTTTATTGTGAGAGTAGTCTCATTGGAAAGAGGACTTTTGGGGCTTCAGTTTTAGTACAAAAATGACCATATTCGGGGTCTAAATGAGGGAAATATGATCAAAAGAAGTTGATCCTGCATAGCCAGTCTGCTTGAGCGGATATCGGGCGCTCAAGCGCCCAACTCTCTGCCAATTGACCACTTGAGCGGACAGAGCTTCACTCGAGCGCACTGGCACCCGAGAAAACCCCAAATTTTTCCCTGTTTTGAGTTCCAAGTCCGAAAATACATTCTCTTGACAATTATGCTTCCAATTTCTATTTTTAAACCCAAAACATTGAATTAAAGGTCTCATAAACCCCTTTTATACCACAAATCTTCAAATACCATAGTTACTAACTTCTCAAAACCCCCCATTTTTATAAAATCTAACTCAACTCACACACACCTATCAAGTTTTCACATTTCACATGAAATTAACTAGATTCTTAC
>JAULJZ010123614.1:0-11133 GCA_032270985.1 Heliamphora pulchella
ATAAAATGGAAAACTAATTTTATTAAAAATAAAATTAAATACTAAAAATATGATTTTCAGTATACCAACCCTAACATATGGTCCCCTAGCCCGAACTCTGAAGGCCTCCTCTTCTGATCGGCGTAATTCTTCTGACGACTTTGTGCTGTCACTAAACGTTGGCGAATCATAGTAATCCTTTTCGTTGTCTCCCGCACTAAGTCGGTTCCCAAGACTGCGGTCTCTCCCACATCTGTCCAACACGCTGGTGACCTACACGGCCTGCCAGACAAGGCCTCAAAGGGCGTCATCCCAATACTAAACTAATAACTGTTGTTATATACAAACTCTACCAACGGTAAATGATCTTTTCAAGAACCCTAAAAATGGAGCACATAAGCTCGCAGCATGCCCTCCAAAATCTGTATAGTACGCTTGGACTAACCGTCCGTCTGAGGATGAAAAGCAATGCTGAAAATGCAAGCTTGTCCCTAGAGCTACCTAAAGACTCTGCAAAAAGTGCGATGTAAAGCACGGGTCTCAGTCGAAAACAATAGATACAAGTATTCCGTGTAACCGAACAATCTCACTGACATATAGCCTACTTAGCTTGTCAACAAAATCCTTCACACAAATGGAAATAAAGTTTGTCGACTTCGTTAATCTATCAACTATAACCCAAACAGCATCATGCCCTTTAGGCGATCTAGGAAGTCCAATTACAAAATCCATCGTGATGTTCTCCTACTTCCACTCCGATACAACAACTGAAATAAACATGCTGGCCTCTAGTGTTCCACCTTCACTTGCTAACAAGTGAGACATTGAGTAATAAACTGAACCACCTCTCTCTTTATTCCCTTCCACCAGAACTGATGACACAGATCATGGTACATCATAGTGCCTCCCGAGTGCACTGCAAGATGAGAATGGTGGAAATCGTGTAACACGTCGCCACGGGACGACTTTGGCACACATGCTCTCCCTACAAACCTCAAACTATATTCCGGACTCACAACCCATCCCTTGGTGTCCTTCCCGTTGGCCACCCGATCCCTCAGCATATGAGCTTCCTGATCTGTCTACTGAGCCAAATTAGGCTGTGAAGCCACTGAGAACAATGTCGCACCCTCCTTCCTCTCTTCGAAACATAAATCAAACTCGCTGATCTCCCCTAGCATATCCCGCTCTCGCATAGCGACAGAAGCTAGTACGCCATGGGGTCTCCTACTAAGAGTGTCAGCCATAACATTGGCCTTCTTGGGATGATACTGAAGATCAAAATCATAGTCTTCCATAATCTCCATCCATCGTTGCTGGCGTAGGTTCAGATCCTTCTGTGAAAACAAGTACTTCAAGCTCTTATAATCTGAGAAAATCTCAAAATACTAACCAAAGAGATAGTGCCACCTTCAAGGCAAAAACCACGACTGCTAACTCCAAATCTTGTGTCGGGTAATTTTGTTCATGGGTCTTCAGCTGTCAAGATCCGTAAGCCATAACTTTACCTTCCTGCATCAAAACACAACCCAAACCATCATGCGATGCATCACAATACACCGTGTAACCCAAACCTCATTTTGGAATAACTAACACTACTGCACTCGTCAATCTCTTATTCAATTCCTGAAATGCTAACTCATAAGTCTCACCCCAAATGAACTTGACTCCTTTTCGCGTAAGGCGAGTCATCGGCGTGGCAAGTCTAGAAAAATCCATTACGAATTGTCGGTAATAACCTGCTAAACCCAAAAAGCTGTGGATATCAAATACATTTTTCGACTGTTCCTAATCCATCATCGCGTCAGTCTTCGAAGAATCCACAGATACTCTATCCCTCGATACTACATGTCCAAGAAACCTCACCTCGGGCATCCAAAATTCACGCTTTTCAAATTTCGCATATAGATGATGCTCTCTCAAAAGCTGTAGAGCAATACATAGGTGTTCTTCGTGCATCACCCTCGAGTGTGAGTAGATAAGAATGTCATCCACGAACACAACGTAAAAACTATCAAGATATGGATGAAATATACAACTCATCAAATCCATGAACGCCGTAGGAGCATTCGTCAAACCGAACAACATAGCCAAAAACTCATAGTAACCATAACGAGTCTGAAAGGCGGTCTTCGCTATGTCCTCGTCCCTATTCCTCAACTGATGATACCCTGACCTCAAATCAATCTTCAAAAAGCAATTCGAACCCTTTAGTTGATCAAACAAGTCATCAATCCTCGGCATAGGATACTTATTTTTCATCGTTAGATGATTCAACTTTTGATAGTCAATACATAACCTCAAGGATCCATCCTTCTTCTTAGCAAACAAGGCTGGAGCTCCCCACGGCGATGTACTCGGACGTACAAACCCCTTATCAAGAAACTCTTGAAGCTATATCTTGAGTTTTCGCAGCTCATTCGGTGCAAAGCGATAAGATGGCGTCGAAATAAGAGCAACTCCCGGAACAAGATCGATAGAAAACTCTATCTCACGACTCAGTGGCAACTCAAATAGATCGTTAAGAAAGACATCTAGATAATCACAAAACCACAGGGGGAAGTGTCAACGATGTATACAAAAAACCATTGATTTTATTGGTTTTAGTATTTAATTTTATTTTTGATAAAATTATTTTTTTATTTTATGAGAATCTTAATGAGTAATGAATGTAATATCATTTCTTTAATATTATGCATGGATGTCCTTTATTCTGTACAGTATTTAATATAGTGTGTAGAATACGGCTTGCACATAGAAGACTAGATTATATGTTCTTGCAGAATATAAGTTTTTGTTTACAGTTTAGATGGAATTGGATAAACTATTGGTACGACTGTAGCACAGAATTTTAGTAGGCCTATCTTGGTTACGTGGAACAGATAATAGTATCGTCTATTATTTTGACTCGCTATACTAGTACACTTTGTGTGTATTGAATAAGACCGCATTAGGGTAATTAATTTTAAACTGACTATATAAATTAATTCACATCACAAGGTTATTATGAGTGTTTATGCTTTTAATCCCAAAATAATTATTATTTGCGTATATTTAATATTTATTATTTTGATTCATTAGAGGGTGCAATCTTTTTATGAGTCTATAGTCCCGGCGAGTTGAATAGCGATATTAATTATATGCTAAATATTAATTATTGACAGAATTCACATCTCGATTGTTCGAAATTGACAAAACTCCCTTAAAAAAGTTCATAAGTTTTGATTGAGCTAAACCCTGTAGGTGAATTTAATTATCCAACAGTCAAAGAAGTTAAGCAGAAGGGCTTAAGGAATTTTAAAGACGCCAATTAAATTAAATTGTCGATAATTAAATTTAATTGACTGGTATCATGAATCTTAACGTGAGGAGATGAGTTAAACATTTAATAACATGAGCTTAATGAAATTGGTCTTGAGATTATGGTTAGAAGTATAATTACAATTTTTTAGTGGTATGAACTATAATTTAGTGTTTTATAAAAATTACAAAAATCGCTACAAGGTTTTCATAATTACAGAAATCGCTGAGAAGTTTGCATATTTGCTGAAATCGCTGGATAGGAATCTGGGTCACACTAGAAGTCTATGTCATAATTACTCCACAGGTCCCTACTGTGGCCTATAAATATGTGGATAGGATGAACCATATTCGGTTGTTGTCTTTCAAGACTAAGATTGATTGGGTTCTGCCGGTACAAGTTCTCGAGGAATTGTAGCCCACATTACGTTCAGGAATCACATCGGGAATACAGTAGAAGGTCTGTTCGAAACTTCAACTCGGAGAATCAAAGTTCGTAGTTGAAGAAACGACCGAAAGGTATTCATCTAAACTAACTGTGGTGGCACGATTTTTTATTTTGATCGTTCGATATCAAAAAGTTTTTATTTGGTGCCTGTTTCAGTGATTGCCTGTCTAATTTTTAATTTTCAAAAAATCATATACAAATCAATGATCTTATCAGTTTACCTCCAACAGAAAGCTCTCCTCGAACCTCAACCGTCTCATCCAACATGAGACCAAAAAATAGGAAGCCCAAGCATCCTCAATTTCGCACAACACCGGGCATGGACACCAAACCTTCGTCCCGATCACCCACAAAACAAAAGTAATCTCCCTTAAGCGTACAAATCGACACCTTCCATCGATCACAATCGATAAAGGCACGATAGGTGGTCAGCCAGTCCATCCCTAGGATGATATTAAACGTGGTTATGTCTAGAATGATGAAATCAAACTCTAAACAGCGGACGATGACCTCTAACTCACATGATCTACAAACTCGTCCCAACACCACATTCCCACTGACCGGTGTCTCTACACACAATTTACTACCCAACAAGTCCATCTCCAACCCCAAAGCAGATGCAAAAGAAGATGAAATAAAGGAATGCGATGCTCCCGTGTAGATAAGAACACTGGTCCATGATCTATACACATAGAGAGTACCTCTGACCACTGAAGTAATAGCTATAGCATAAGGCACGATCGGTGCCTTAAAAGAACTGGGATCTAGAAGGGCGTACACTCAGCCCTGCGTTCCCCCAGTCTGTCCACCATAGCCCTGGGCTGAGGATTGTCGCACTGACTGAGCTAATGCACCTCCCACTATAACCCTAAAAGTCTGAGCTGCTGGCTGCGACTGTCGATATGTCTATCATCCCTATGCATGCAGAACAACTGGTGTACCTACTGTGCTCTGTAAGCTCCCTCCCTAAGGGTAATTCCTACGAATGTTTCCTGACTGGCCACAACCATAACAAATTGGTGGCTCTCTCTTATGTGACTGAACATGTACTGAACTCTGAGACTGTCCCTTCTGTGGACAGTTCATCACCTGATGCCCTGGTTGCCTGCACCGATAACAGATGAGCTCTTCTGCTCCGACCTTCTTGACGAAGCCATCAAAGGTGTTGGTGTAGAAAACTGCTGCTGTGACCTAGAGGGACGTGGACCAGGGCCAAAGGACTTCTGCCTCTTGTTGGAGCGCCCACCTAACTGAGTATCCACTCCACTCTGTGGTGCCCTGACCTCCCTAGGTTTACGAGTCTCACTTAGAATATTCTCTATAGTAACTGTCGACTCCACCAGATCTGTAAAAACATGTAATCCCAATCCTGCCACCCATTCCCTAATCGTGGGCCTCAGACCCCTTTCAAACCTCTTCGAGCACAGATTGTTAGTAGATATGCAGTCTTGAGTAAAGGGGGACAAGCTGATAAACCTCGCCTCATATTGTACCACACCAAGCACCCCCTGAGTGAGGGAAAAGAACTCCTCACAGTAAAGATCCCTCAAGGACTCGAGAAACTACTTCTTTAGAAATATCTTCGTAAACACATCCCATGTGCCTCCCACAACTGTTCTAGCAAATTTCCACCATTCATGGGCATCACCTCTCAGCTTGAATACGACAAGTGCAACCCTCAGGCCATCCTCGACTATCTGTAGTGTATCTAGAATTCTGGTCACAAGCTCTAACCATTCTGTGGCCACCTTGGGATCGGGATCCCCGACAAAGGTGGGAGGGTCAAAACGTCAAGACGTCAAAACTCTCGCATCGCGACAGTCACCCTCAGCTCGGGTACTCTCTCTCTCTCTCCCCTTAGCATCTTCGGATAGCTGACGGATACAGCCTACCATCTCACGCAGCAAGTCTACCCCATCTACAGGTCCTTGGGGAGCATTAGCATCCCCAACATCAGAGATTAGCACATCCCCTTGGCCTAAACCAGGGCCATGGCCTCATCCTCCCCGCGTGAACATAACTTCTATGTGAAAAAAACATAGAACGTAACAACATAAGATTCATCCCATCATGTTATTACAGATATAAGTCACATAATCATGCCAACACTTAGCTATAGACAATCATGTAAACACATCTCACATACTGAGGAGAACTGACAAGAGTGACGCATCAATTTGGGTAACCTACTTACATTCCTTACTAGAAAACACGTCGGCCAAATACATTTCTAACTTGGCTTCCAAGTCTGTTAATCCAAACACCCAAAGGAAAAACCAGTCAATCCTAAGATCCAACCCCCATGATCACGTATACACGACATTTACGTACTCAACATATTATGATACTCATGTTATGAAAATATTTAAATACATGGAATCAAGCACATGCAACCATCCTCATAGGGTGACGAAGCCTGTTCCCACGGCTCTTAGGTATTCGAACCCAGAGCTTTGATACCAAGTTGTAACGCCCTGATTTCCAAACAATAAAACCCCAAGAAAACCAAAACGAAAACAAAATTTTATTTGTAAATGAATTCTCAAAACACACCATACTAAACCAAAAAGGTTATTCAAAAGATTTTCCATCCAAAAACCTCATTCCGAAACAAAACCAAACTTTTGTTCACAGCGGCTGTCCACTCGAGCGGGCCCTTCACCGCTCGAGCGGGCCCTCTACCGCTCAAGCAGTGAGACATCTGAGAGATTTTCAAACAAAAAATGAGAAAATCTTCCCAAGTCTCAAAAACACACCTAAAAATCTTATCTTTGAACAAGAGTTTAAATAAGCAAAATATAAGGACAAAACATTAGCTTGATAAATAGACCTCTTCTTTCAACCCAAAAACTTTGATACCAACGTTTTTATACCATAACCACAAGAATTTCAAACCGAGAACTCCCAAACTAAACACGAGCCCACATCTCACGTACAAACAACATATAAAGCTATGACCCTAAGGCCTTACATAACATGCTTTAGAATCCAAAACATAAACGTCAATACATGATCCCACAACAAAAGGAAAAACTAGGAAAAAGTCTTCCGCCCTCTTCGGCTCCTCTAGATCATCCCATGTGATCACAATCACCTAAAAAATATTTTTAAACCCCACAACGTGAGCCAAAACTCAATAGAAAATAGATTAGTACGAATTAAAAGCAAAACATGCAAAAATGAATAATATGAATATCCCGACTCACACGAGCCTCAAAAATGGTTTTACTTCTCAAAAGCACAAGTTTTTATATCATTTCATAACGTTCAACAATATAATAAGCACAGAACAACCAAGTTCACATGCATCTCATACTCTCTTACGGTCTTTCGCCATAGGATAGCACTAACCCAATCAATCAATTCTTTATGGTCTTTCACCGTGGGATAACTACTTACTCTAATATGCAACTCTTCACGGTCATTCACCGTAGGACAACAACTTGCCCTAATATACAATTCTTTACGGTCTTTCACCGTAGAACAATAGCTTGCCCCATTATACAATTCGTTATAACGACACACGGTATGACTTAGTAGATATAGGTACGTACATAGCTATGTACCAAACACCTAATCGCACACCATCATATCTTTCAATAGCCATCGAGATTAACCGACATCTCAACCCTAAAGGTTAGCTCCAAACCTCTAAACTAGGTTTTCACAAACATTTTTGTAACTCTTCCGGTATTCAAAACTCATTTTTTGAAATCCTCAGACACACCCAAGTCCACCAACTTTGTAATAAACCACAAGATTGCACACATGGTATTTTATCCAACAAACATGGTTTAAACACCAGGTTCAATAATAAATGCATTTTTAAACGTTAGAAATGCACATAATCACACGTAGCACCCTTTTTAAAGTAAGGTAGTTTAGAATCCTATCTCAGCGAGTTAAAACTTGAAACTTTGAACACCGGGGAGAAACCAAATTAGCTAAAATGCAATTCGGCTTGAATGAACGCGAAGCCCACAGTAAAGATATCGAGGATCGACTATTCGAATGCCAAGATCCAAACCTGAATCAAGCCGAAAGCTAAAGAGAAGGTAGAGCTTTTGAAAGATTTATCTAGAGAGATGAGTAAAAGCTTACACAATAAGCTTGGCATAATGTTCAAGGTATGGGCTGCCTTTATAAAATTTCGTGCCTGGCTACACACTCGAGCAAACAGATATTCGCTTGAGTGGTCCCCCATCGGCTCAACTCTCAACCACTAGCCTGCTCGAGCGAACATAGCTCCGCTCGAGTGATCATCGCTTAGTGAAAACCCGAACAAAAGACGCATAACCAAGCCCACGTATGCAGAACACATATAGAAACATGAAATTATATAATGATTAAAGAAATAACTAACACATCAAAAAAACGTAACAAAATAAAATGGAACCAGGTCCCACAACTGTGATGCCTCGCGCGCGTCGCGCCTCACCGCTCTACTGCTGCGAGCACGTCGCACGTTGTCCCGCTTTTCGCGCATGTTGCTACTGCTGTTATTTTTGTCGTGTTTTTTATTCTTCATTCATTGAATTGAAAAAAAAAATGTATTGATCCTATACCACCGGGGAGTTCACAATCAATCTATAAAAGAAGAAGATTACATGATTTCTATGCCTCCAAAGCGTGCACAATCATCTACCACGACCAAAAAAACAAATTGTGAAAAAGCAAATAATCAAATAATAATCATTAAAACCATGCAATCAACATGCAAAATTAATGACCATTAAAGCTGGGATTAGATTGTCTTCAAAACAAAGTTAGCATAATCTAAATCTACCCAAACCCATGATGTAATCATATACATAATCAAAGACGACTTTGATACTAACTGTTGCGGCTAAAATCTAAGTTTGTACATGATTTAAGTCAAAAATAATACGGACATGCAAGTGCTGAAATAGGCTCCAGATTAAATTTTTTTGATATCGAACAATAAAAAATAAAACCCGGTATAACTCCCAAAGTTAGTTTAGAATTATACCTTTCAAAATTTGTTTGGCTTGATTTTGTTTACTGCAACAAACTTTAGTCAACAACTTTTCGCGATTTTTGACTAGAAGTCAAATCTCTAAATCAAGTCTTCTGTTGTATTCCTGAACGCTAAAACACGAATAAAGCGTGAACTTTGATCTATCGCATTTTTCAAAACCTCTCTAACCACCTATTCTTTGGTTTTCACAATACGAGAAAACCCTAGATTGATTATCAATAATCTGGCGACTAAGTTTTATAAAAACATATAAATAGGCTGCAGTAGGGACTTGTGAAGTAAATAAGATGTGGACTCTAAATGTAATTATAAAATCTTACCTCCACCTAGAAGTAATTTCATAAAAACATAAATTATAATTCATTCCACTAAAGAATTATAATTGCATTGCCAATGTGAGACCCGATTTCATTTCTTTTTCATTATATATATGTCTGACGTGTTAGTTTTTGCTCCATCATAGTTGAACAGCATGTTATATATGTTTTTATCATTATCTGTATGTTAGATTATTTGTCCTTTAAACGTCCTCAGGTGGTTTTGAAGTTTTCCTAAACTTGGAGTACTGGCTGTGTGTTGGCAGTAGCCATTCAGTCGACTGAGGGGGTGAGTTAAGTCGACTGGATGTTCTGGGTTGGGGTTCAGTCGACTGAGGTTGGAGATTCAGTCGATTGAACCGTGATGGTGGAAAGTTTTTGGGTTTTTTAGTAGCTTTCCAGTCGATTGACTTGGTAGGTTCAGTCGACTGAATTCCTATACGGGGCTGAGCCTATAAATATCAACCTTATGTTAGATATTTTCAAAACCTAGCTTCTTGAGTAAGCTTTCTTTTCCTCCACTTTCTCTCTAGACTTTTGGGGGCCCAGGGCTCTGTTTTTTACGATAAGTTCATGGATCCTTGTTATCCACGCCGTGGGCTTTGTTTCCATTCGGACGAAATCTCATTTTGACAAAGTTTAATTTTTTAGGCATCGAGTTTTTGACTCACCGAGGTAGGATTCTAGACTATGTTATCGTTAAAGGGTGCTACGTGCAGTTATACGCTTTTTTACCGGTTGAAAATTCTTTAATTATCATATTTTTTGTTTAAACCATGTTTGTTTGGATAAAAAAGCATATTTTGTGCTTTTTCTTGGTTTTTACATGATTTGGACTTGTGGATGTTCACAGCTTTCAAAAAGGTAATTTTGAAAATAGGGGATGTATAAAAATCTTAAAAATCATGTTTTGGAGGTTTTGAGTTAACCCTCGATGTTGAGTTTCAGGTTTTAAACGTTTTGATAGAAACGGTAGAAACATTTTTGAAAATGTTTTTGATTGATCTCCATGATTGATGGATGACATGGCGGATATCCATTGGATCTTTATACATGTTTAATGTATAATTGTGAAAATATTTTCGTAGTTGAGCTATGGGTTGGTTTTTAAATGATTCAATAGATGTGCCGATATAGTGGATGTATTGGACACGAGTTGTTCCACGGTAAAAATCTAGAAATGTGCACAGAGTAGGAGCTTCGTGCCTTCGGGTTAATCCCCGTAAACGAAGTGATGGTTTCTTTGTCCCCTCGGGTTTTGGGCCCGTAAGTTAAGTGGTTTATGTTGGGAATGTACACTGAAAAGTCATGCTTTTTATGTATTTTATTCTGAATCCCTGGCATATTAATAAGAAACATTTGAGATGATTTTACATTTACGGATTCATATTTATATTTGTGATGTATGAATGCATAGTCCGTATATTCTATCCAGTATTTGACTCGGTGCGTGCTGCACGAAAAATCATGTCAAAGGTTCTGATAGATTATACAGGTAGGCTCACAATCGCAATGGATCCGGACATTCTATTGATACGATTGTAGTACATCGTTATAGTAGCTGGTGTTGGCTAGGTCGAACGGATTAAATTCAGGTTTTAGGAATTCGATGTTCAAGCACGATGTGTTAGTACACTTGGAGTGTATTAAGCGGGATCAACGGGATGATCGACTCTATACTGACTATATGAATTGATCCACATCCCGTATGATCATCTATTGCATGAACTCTTAATCCCGAAGTGATTGATTAATTATGTTAAGATACTGTACAGTACTTTGAGTCGTCAATGGTTGTGATTTCCTCCATGAGATCAATAATAGCAATGAGTTGGGTATTGGCATTATTTGTCCGATAATTGATAATCAGCTGACGAAAAACACGTCCGATTTAGGTTAAGGAGTTCCCCCTCATGTGCTTTTCGTATAGGTTTGATTATGCTAAACCTGTACAGTTTATCTTCGGATCCGACATATCAAAAAGTTAAGCGGTGCGGTTGCGAGGAGAAGTGAATAATTAAATCGGGTTGTCAGTAACCTAATTTATTTATCAAGAATCCATATCTTAAACGTGGGGAGAATTCAGTGCA
>JAULJZ010123625.1:0-10000 GCA_032270985.1 Heliamphora pulchella
TAGGAAGAATATATATATATATATATATATAAAACTTTGATTTTTTATTTTTATTTTATTGATTTCTTATCAATTAAGTAGAATTTTAAAAAATGTCTTTATATTTTGAAAAGTGAGTTAACTTTCTATAAAATTTGATTTGACCGTTTATTAAAAATAGGTGTATTTTTTGTTTAAAAAAATTTGTAAATATGAAAATAAAAAAAGGATAGTTTCAAAAATATGAAAATGTTAAAGAAGAAAAAAGTATGTAGGATTAAATTTTTTAACAACAAACCTTAATCGTAGAATTTTTGGATTAAATATATTTCAACCGTAGAGGGACGAGAGAAAATATATTTTTTAATAATCAATATTAATCATAAAATTTGTACTAAAATGTATCTTAATTATTCGATAAAATGCCATATTCGACATTTTTAAAAACCTTCTCTGTTTTATTATATAGATGTATGGTAAGCTCAACATTTTATATCAACGAGAAAGTGTATTAATCGCTCACTTTGTTACGTGAGTTTTATTATTCAACTTAAGTCGTTTGGTTGTAAGTTTCACGGAATTTGTAAGTTAATTCTTATAATTATTCAAAGTAATATTGCTTGATTTACTTGAACTTAGGGACGAATGCATGATTTTAATTTAGGAAGGACGAATTATTTTTGTAAGTTTTTAGGAGAGTATATACTTAAATTTTTAAAAAAAATCTTAAAGGGACGAACCTATATAATTATGAAATATTTTGAACTAATACTATTATAATAATGAGTTTTTTCAAAATTTTGGAGGAGGCGGCCGGCCCCATCCGCTCCTCCTTAGGTCTGTCTATACTTGAACTTGAACTGGTTCTGTGATTTTCACTCGAATTTAAATTTTTTATTTTTTTATTTTTTTATTTTTTTATTTTTAACGTAAGAGGCTCGTGTATCCTTCTTTTATAATTTGTGTTTATTTTTTATGCTTGCAATCTCGGTTTAGTTCTAAGCTAAAATTGTTCCACCACTTTTTGGAGACATTTTTTTTATTCAATTGGTAATAGAGCAGGTTCATATTTTTTTTAAAATTAGAAAATATATATATTTTTTATGAGGTATTGGTAACGTTTATTCATGAATTTACTTAAAAGAAGAAAAACTTAATTATTACCCTCAATCCAAACAAATGCTAAATCACCCACGTGCCTATCCTTGAACTTTCATAAAGATTGTGAATTAGATGATGATGAATCTCCTTGGCGTACATATTAAAATTTATGTAAAGATAATTATACGTTGACAAAAAATAAATTTAGGAATAATTATACTTATTTCTCTTGAGATTTAAGTTTATTACAGGGATCTCTCATGTAGTCTCTAAAATTACACTAATCTCTCCTGAGATTTAATTTTAACATTAATTGCACCCCAACTATTAAAAATTTCGTTAAAATTTAACAGAAACCTCCTCTCCCACCCCAAAACCACCCTTTCCATTCTAAAATCACCCTTCAAACCACATTTTTCCCCCAAAATCAACATTCCCACCTCAAAACCACCATTCCCAAAACTACCATTTCGTTGAAATTTGGGGTGAAAATGTTGATTTTGGAAAAAAAAGTGGTTTGAATGGTGATTTTGGAGTGGGAATTGTGATTTTAGGGTGGGAGGGGCAGTTTTCGTTAAATTTTAACGAAAATTTTAACAGTTGGGGTGCAATTAATGTTAAAATTAAATCTCATAAGAGGTTAGTGTAATTTCAGAGACTATAGGAAAGATCCCTGTAATAAACTTAAACCTCAAAAAAAGTAAATGTAATTATCCCATAAAAAATAAAATTGCGTGAGAAAGAAAGAAAAATTTTGAAGCAAGAGTTCAACTAAAAAATTATAAAGTCATCTTGTTCAAAAAATTAATTGTTGCTGAAAGAGAGAGAGAAACAAAGAAATCACTTAAGTCTAAATTTATGAGTCAAAGAAATCACTTAAGTCTAAATTTGTAAAATTAGATTGTAATCTTAGGTTTCATTTGTTTTGATGTAAAATATTTTACTACAAAAAATATTTTACATAGAAAATAATTTTATAAAAATTATTTTTTTACTTGTATTTTCTAGTATTTGGTTAAAATTTAAAAAATGAGAATGAGAGATGAAAGTGATCAAAGGCGAGAAGAATTCGAGTGAAAGATTCCGGAAAGATTTTATGTGGTAAGGATTTGCCCCTCATTCTCTTATTTTTATTTGATATGAGGATGACCAAAGACGGTAAGAATTGAGTGAAAGTTCCGAAAGTGCATTCCAAAATTAACTTACAAGTTAATTTTTTGTAAGTCAAATTTGATCTAATGAGGTAAAATATTTTATTAAAAAATATATTTACATACGTATTATTAACCAAATAGTAAAAATTAAATAAAATATTTTATTCAAAAATATTTTACATCGAAACAAATGGAGCCTTAATGTTGCAAATTTTACTCTCAAGATGATGAACACAAGTTCAAAAATTTTAAATGACATTTTAAATATGCAAAATGTGGCATTTAACCGAACATGTTTAAGATATAGTAGTTTGGTCAAGCTTTTCAAATACTATCAAGTTAGTTAAATCTGTCATTGCCCCACTAGTAATTTCTACAGTTTAGGTATTAAAAAAAAAATTCTAAACCTTCTAATTCACAAAAGATTTAAAATAGTGTTTGGCCTTCAAAAACTTTCTTTGAAAAATTTGTGTTCACTTGTCATCAGTTCGGTATCATCATGCCAAATTGCTACAAGTTGGCACAAGAAAAATGTCAAGGCCGAAACCTATTTAAAAGGAAAACTAAAAAAACCATTTAACCATGAGTTATGCTATTTAGGCATACTTTGAACACCTACTTCACATGCTTACTTATATGCTTACTTATGTGGTATAGTTGAATAATTAATAATTTTTTATTATTAAATGGACAAATAAATAATTTTAACTATGTCATAGAGTAGACATGCGAAGTAGGCCTATTAAATAGGCCTCAATATCATTTTCCTTTAATCATACGCAAGTTCAGTTGAAACGAGCTCGAAACAATTTGATGGCTGGAGCATACCATTTTACCACTAAGAGCAGTCAAAAATGTTTAGAGCTTTTATCAAGCTTGGTTGATAGAAATCTAAAGGAGTTGATCTTGTTTTGTGACTTTTTCATAGGCTAGGATATATCTCATAAGTGGTGTTGTTTCTAGTGTTATGATCTCATTGTATTGCTTTTAAAAAAAATCAAAAAATGTAGTTTAAACAATCCAAAAAGATTTTTTTCGTTGTGCTTATATGAATGATATCATGGTATTTGTGATTAAATTCTTGCTATGATGATCATGACTTTTATATTTGTTAACTAAAATTAGTGTGCTTTCTAAAGTTTAAGTTGTTACCATTGTTAAAAATAAGAATTTACATGTTTGTAAACTTTGTATTATTTGTGCACACATGATTTTATTTATGGAAGTTCTCCGCACATATGATTACATCTTTTTGTAGAACTTTTTCAGAAAAATTTAAACTCATATATTGGATCAGCCATAGAGGTAAGATCCCTTTGATAATGTTGATGTATACAGGTATCTCCATCGAATTGTGTTCTATTGTTTTTTTTCCTTGGACAAAACAAAAATATAAAAAAAGAAATGTTTGAGGAATATCTAGTTGATACATATATATATATTTTTTAATATTAGTATGAAAACAACCGAGAAAAGTACACAAACATATGTGGATAAAAAATATATATATATCTATATATATATATATATATATAATTTTTTAGACGAAATTATTTGTCTTTCTTCATAAAATAAATGTGAGAATCTTCTTGATTTGACTTTTAATACGTAAAGATTGTAATTTTTTTAATGTGTTTCGACAACACTATCACAGCAAAATTTGAATTTGAAATTAGTAAATTTTAAGACACACACCCTTAGTTATTTTCATAAACTTCATCATCTTGAGATGTATTGATATAAATTTTTATTTTAGCTAATGCACGTGATTCTTCATAATTTTTTTAGCATTATTTGATCCATATAAATTATTCTTGAATATTATTAAAGTTCTAAAGATTTGCATAATCAATTTACAGTTATTTGTTCGTTGCTAATTTTTCTCATAACATGTTTGTATACAATTCTTCATTCATAACGTATTTGCATTTGTCAATACGTGAAGATTATAATTTTTTTAATGTGTTTCAACAACACTGATCACAGCAAAATTTAAATTTGAAATTAGTAAATTTAGAGACACACACCCCTGCTTAGTTATTTTCATAAACTTCATCATCTTGAGATGTATTATTATAAATTTTTATTTTAGTTAATGCACACGATTCTTCATAATTTTTTTAACATTATTTGATCCATATAAATTATTCTTAAATATTATTAAAGTACTAAAAATTTGCATAATCGAATTTATAGTTATTTTGTTCGTTGCTAATTTTTCTCATAACATGTTTGTTCATAATTCTTCTTTCATAACATATTTGCATTTGTCAATTCGTGACAAAAGGAAGAAAATGAGACATTATTAAGGGAGAGAAAAAATGTGTTATAACATATGTTGCTAAAAGGGACGAAAAAATGTGTTGCTAATATTTTTGTTGTTAATATTTTTTTGTTATATATGTTTTACACTTTGTATATTTTTGTGGTAATTTTGGAACAACACCATTTTTAGAAAAGAATTCAATTTTCAAAATATCTCGCTCTGTACGATTCAACGATTCAGCGCTTGAACAATTAGATAGTTAATTTTTTGTTTTGCACCCATGTGTTTTGAAAGTTACAAATCGATCAAATTCACACCGAGCGAGATTCTGTTATATATTATACTTTTTACGAATTTGATTTTATAAAGAGACAACTCTAGTGTTTGTGTATGTATATATACATAGATAGATCTAATGGGAGGCGGATGGGGGCGGCCGCCTCTCCAAAATTTTTAAAAAACTCACTATTATAGTAGTATTAGTTCAAAATATTTCATAATTATATGGGTTCGCGCCATCTAAGATTTTTTTAAAAATTTAATATATACTCTCTTAAAAATTTACAAGAATAATTCGTCCATTCTAAATGAAAATTTTGCGTCCATCCCTATATATATATATATATATATATATAGAGAGAGAGAGAGAGAGAAACTTTAAAACTATAGAATTCATCATATTCGATTAATATTTTACTTACATGTAAAATTGTATCATTTATAGAATATTGCAGAAAATTGCTCTAAGAACATTAAATAAAATAATGAATGACACCAACTCTATCTTTCAACTACTTAATTAACGCAGCTACATCCATTTAATAGGGAGATTGATTATATTCACCCACCTCACCCTCATCTCCCATTGGTTTAAACAATGGAATGAATCAACATTTATAACTGTAAATTCCACTGTTTTCAATTAATTACCTGCCTGACAAAGTAAACATAATTACTCTTATTCAATGCATTAGAGACTGTTGAATTATGTTTTTCATAAGATCACTCATTATGAGTTCTAGGGGCTCTTAAGTAGACTTTTAAAAGAGAGTCCCTCATAAATTTTCCTAAAAGATTTTTTTTTTTTTGAAAAAAATAATATCAAAAAATTTTATTATATGAATTTTTAAAAAAAATTTAAAAAAATCATTGTTCCCAGAGATTCTTTGGGTAATCAGCTCTCATGCTGCAAACAGTCAAATCTAAAATAAGACTTGGTGTTTATGGTAAATTTTTTGGTGTTTAAACTAGGTTTTTTTTCCAATTGTTATTTAGCCAAAAGAAAAAAAAATGATTTATTATAATTAAATAGCCATTTTACATTTGTGAAGAAAAAAAATGAGTAGTGTACTAGTGTTATAATACCAAAAAGATAACTAAATAATCAAAAGTTAAAATGCTAAAAAAAATACAAACTAACTTCATTAAATATCACTTTTTTCTTTGCTAAATTTTTCTTAAAAAAACCAAACTTAATTTGAGCTATCCATTAATAAAAATAATTTAATTTTAAATTTAGTATTAAAAGATGAACTTACGAGAATTTTTGATAAATTGGAAACTAAAGTAATTGATATTCCTTTCTTTGATTGAGACAAATTGGAAACTAAAGTAATTGATATTCCTTTCTTTGATTGAGATGTAGAACCAAAAAAATTTTAAGTCTTATATGATCAATGCTACCTCCCTCTGATACATTAGAACACAGATTTTTTTTGGGACAAGAAAAACCTTAGGACATAACTAACGGTAAGAAATTATTTGTCTAGAAATTTATTTGTCCTTAAGTCTCAATGGATTGACAAACAATTGATATGTCTTGCGTGTTGAGATTCTTGATTAAACTTCTTTCAACTGAAACATATCATTTTTAAAACATAACATTCATGCTCCACCTAGACACATGCTGAAAAACAAGCATTTAAGAATATCTCTGATCATACTCTTTATAATTTAATTAAGTGACTTCTTAAAATAATTAAAAATTATTTTAGGAAGTCACATTTTTATTCATAATTCTAACCATATTTCTTATTTTATGGAATCATAATTTTTTTATAAATAAATATATAATAATTTAAAATTTTTAACAGTCATACTTTAACAGTCATATTATAACAGCTATTTTTTTAACAATATTTTATTTTTTTTAAAAATAAAATATATAATAATTTAAAATTTTCAACGGTCATATTTAATCGGTCATTTTATAATTGCTACTTTTTTTTTTGAAAAAATCTTAATTTTTTTAAAAAACTTAATATATAATAATTCAAAATTTATAACGGTCATATTTTAATGATTATGTTATAACGTCTAGTTTTTTTTTTTTTTTGAAAAAACAATCTCCATCTATAAATACGTTTATTTCATTCCTTTTTTTTTTATTATAGTTACATTCTTCAGTATCTTGATTATTTTCATTATTACTTATGGTTGATCCTAATGATTTTCTTAATATTGCTCTCGAAGACGATGACTCTGATGATGAATTTAGCTTATTTGCAACAGTCGTTGTTCACGAACAACACTTGACTAACCATATATAAACATCATAGTGTCGTAATTCTGTGCTAGGTCATGCTATCATCAACCATAGTAGAGTTGAAGATCATAAAAGGTTTTATCACAATTATTTTGCTGAATATCCTGTATATTCTCCTCAATTATTTCGGAGAAAATTTCGAATGAATCGTTCTCTTTTTATTCGAATTCAATCTACTGTGGAAAGTTACGATCCATACTTTTTGCACAAAAAAGATGCTTCTGGTATTCTCGGTTTATCTTTCTTTCAAAATATAACAGCTGCATTAAGAATGCTTACTTATGAAACATCTGCTGATTCTGAAAATGATTATGTGCGGATCAAAGAAAACACTGCCATAGAAAGTCTTAAAAGGTTTGTTAAAGCAATTGTTGGTGTATTTGGTAATGAATATTTGAGGTCACCAAACGATAATGACATTACTAGATTGTTAGCGTTTGGCGAACAACATGATTTTCATATAATGTTGAGAAGTATTGATTGTATACATTGGAAGTGAAAAAATTATCCGGCTATATGGCAAGGTATGTATTCTAAACACATCCATAAACTAGCAATTATTTTGGAGACGGTGGCATCTTATGATATTTGAATATGACATGCATTTTTTGGGTTACCCAGATCTCATAATGACATCAACGTGCTACATCATTCTTTTGTTTTTTATGAGCTCGTCGATTGTCGTGCTCCTCTAGTTAACTATTCAATTAACGGTCATGCATATACGATGGGATATTATCTCGCCAATGATATATATCCTCTGTAGTCAACTTTTGTGAAAACAATTCTACAACCACAAGAAAATAAAAGAAAATATTTTGATGTTGCTCAAGAGTCAGCAATAAAAGATGTAGAGTGCGCATTTGGAGTACTCCAAGCACGTTTTGCAATTGTGTTGATCAACACGTTTTTTGGGAGTAAAATACACTTAGCAATATTATAACAGCATACATTATATTGCATAACATGATTATAGAGGATGAACGAAATGACCATTTTGTTGACTTCAACTACGATGCAATTAAAAAAAACTACTCTGTACCAATTTCACATCAACATACACTTGAACTTTTATAATTCATTCAAACTCATCATCGAATCAGAAATCAACAAATTCATTCTCAACTCTAAATAGATCTTATTGAGCACTTGTGACAATTACGTAGGAAAAAATAGAAATTAGAATTTGATTTTACATTAATATTTTTGTTATCTATTTATGTAATGCAATTTTCATTTAATTAGTATATACTACAACTTTCATTTAATTGTTATTTATTTATATATATATACATTCAAAAGAGATCATAATATATAAAAATTAGCACTTTTATTAATAAGAGTAATTTTATATATTTCAAATAATACAATAATAATATATAAAATTATAAAAAAAATAAAGATTATATAATTTTAAAACGTCTTAAAGCTTTTTAAAATTAATTTCTCTAAAAATATAATTTTATATTATTATTTTAGCTCCTCAAATTTTTGTGGAGCTCTCTACAAATGGAGAGCCAATCTGCGGTTCGCCAAGTTAAGAAGGGAAGTAGAGAACCCGTTGGAGGGCTGATTTTGCAAACTAACTCCTCAAATTGGTGAATTCCAGGGTTGGCGAGCAACCTTAGAGATGGTCTAATAACAACCATCGATCCATCAGAAACCAACAGGATAACATGGATTCGAATGAAGTAAGAATACGATTTAAATTTGAAGAATTGAGAGCTATGAAACATACATTCGCATCAAATGTTATGAAATCTTTCATTGCGTTCACATCAAATGTTATGAAATCCTATGGAGTTTCGACATTGATAAATCGAAATAATAGACATAATGTTATGTAAGTTTAAGTCAGAGAGATGGGCCAACCAAAACCCAACACGGGCCTTGATACATGGTTGGTGTCACTCCATGATGACATAAATATTTAGATAGAAAGAAAAAAATGTTTAACAAAACATAAGATAGAACACACAGCAAAGAGATTAAACTTAACTATAGAGGTCATCTTCATCAGCCCCACCAGCAGAAGCTGCAAAAGGGTCAGATCCAGTGGTGGCCCCCCCAGCACTGGTCTCCGAGAACCGGAACTCTGTCCCGAACCCTCTCGACTGCTGCAATGTTTGAGCAAATGCCTGGTACTTGCGAATGTCGGCATCGCTCACACTTCTCCGAGCATACTTCATCGATTCCTCGAAATGGGCAGCTTTGATCTCCGACACCTCATCTTCAACATCCTCCTCCATGGCCTCGGGGTTCTCCTTCCTCCTCTTCTCCTTCTCAATATCCTGCAAAACAAGATGAACATAACTACAAAAGCATTGAAACACCTGAAGTCACAGTTTCAAAGGATGAGGATCAGACTGTTGTCTTGAGAACAGAATTAAGTTGCTCTTGTTTCTTTTCAAAAACGAGCCCAGCATTTTAAAAAAAAATCTTTTTAGCAGGAAAAGATATTCCACTACATGCTATAAGCCTCGGACCAAGATGCCCAGTAGAATGCAATAGGAGAAGATCAACTTATGAGATCCCAGAAAGGAAAAAGTCAGTGACAACAAGAAGAAACAGGCTAAAAGCTATAATGCTTCTGAATCTAATAGACTGTAACAAGTCAGGCTATCCAATTGTCCAACAGGTTCAGAATAGTGGAATTCCAAACTTGAGAAATCAACACACAAAATTATTGCAGAAAGAATGGCAAATATGGTTAAGCTGTAGCATCTCAAAGATTGTAAGTGTACCATTACAAGCTACCAATGGTACGGAATGAGATCTTGTCCCAAAATATTTCAGTCCCTTTGTCCTAATGCACTGCAAAGTTATTGGAGTATTGAAAAACTTGAGAAGCAGAAATCCCGGGACATGATCCAACAGTTACAAGGATCATTGAAAATCTCGACACAAGAATCTCAAGGCATGATCCAAAGGTTTACAGGGATCATTGAAATTCTC
>JAULJZ010123666.1:0-11132 GCA_032270985.1 Heliamphora pulchella
TCATTAATGAGGCTTTGAGTTTGATTTGAGTTGATGTGAGTTGTGATGGCTAGAATTCAGATTTGGTGAAGCTAAAATTAGCTAGGTGGCTGTTTGGGGGGACAAAATCTGATCCCCCATCAATCAAGGGGTTGCCTAGATTTTCGTGCCCATATTGTGCAAGAAAATGCAATAAAAGTTAATTTGATGTATTTTTTTAGTGTCTTTTTCTACCGAGACCTATTATATTAATATATTTATGATAAATATAGTATTTCTATGTATTATTATAATTTCTATAGCAATTGATTAAATAGATGTAGTCTTTTAAGTCAAATTAAGCTATTTTGACAACGTAGGACTTTTTGACTTATTTTGTTGTGTATGAATTTCAATAATAATTTGCTTGCTTTTGTTGACTTATTACACTACAATATTAGATATATTACTTGTCAAACAAGTTTGGGATCATCATAATGATTCATTTAATGCATTTCTCATTATTTAAAGTTAAAAAGAAGAAAAAAGTAACTTTTTGGCACATCCTCCAAGGTGGTCGGTCACTAAGGGGCATTTTTGTTATTTTTGATGTTATTTTGTCTTTTACTACATAATTGTACTTAAATCCTTGATTTAGGGGATCCATATGTCAAAATTTAGATTTTAAAGACTTTTTATTGTACTAAGGGCAAAACGGTCATTTTATCCTATTTATGAGAATTTTTGATTTTTAATTTATTATTTCATGATATTTACTTAATTTAGAATATTAGGAGATTCTCCGGGTGTTAGGGTTTTATTGCCTGTGTTTTGGACCTTTTTAGGATTTTCAGGCCGAACTTAGGGTTTTCGGTTCGTGTTAGGATTCTAAACTCATTCCGTGTTCTATAGTCTTGTGGACTATCCGTCACTAATATTAGGGTTTGGGCTGGGTCTTTACATAGGTCATTATCAACTGGGTTGTTGCAACTAGGGTCTGTACCGGGTCTTTACGAACTAACCCCCTTAAACAAATTTCGTTCCTGAAATTTCACCCCGTTCTTTATCGTATGGAAGGTTAAGGATAATTTACTAACATTGTTCCTTCTCGTCCTTCTCGTTCTCCAAAATTCTGTCGTCATTTACTTGAGTTGTTCTTGATTGACGGTGTAGATAACGCCGGGCCTATATGTTTAACACTTAGCGTAAAGATTATCTCATTTTACTTAACACCTTAAACTAATTACTATCAAATCTTCAAGTATCGTAACACATAACCAGCTAGCCCCAAAAAGATTCGTATCTCTATCACGTTAGTTAACCTCTTCCTATTAACTATTGTTTCTACTTCTGTTGAATCCACTTGAATTTTTTCTCAAGATATAACATAACCTAAAAACATCACCTGATTGAACTAAAACTCACACTTTCCAAATTTTGCATACAACTCGTGCTTTCTCACAATCTACAAAGAATCTTCAAATGTTTTCAGTGCTCCTCTTCACTCCAAGAATATAACCGAATATCGTTTATCAACACAATCTCAAATTTGTCTAGAAAGCATCTGAGCACCCGATCCATCAGGTCCATAATTACAACAGGTACAATCGTTAACCCGAAAGGTATCACCACAATTTCATAATGCTCGTAACAAGTCCTAAAGGTAGTCTTGGGTATCTGACTCCCGCACTTTCAATTTATGATATCACGACCCCTGTCTATCCTTGAGAACACGTTAGCTCCAAAACAAAACTTACATTGAGTACGACTTCCACAAGCGATCATATGTCTCTAAACTAGCCCACCACCAAAACTGATTTCAAATATTCTCTACTTCTGTCTGGAAAGACTGTCACTCTACCGAAAACCATCTCATTGCCATATTTAAAACGTTCATCGAAGACTACTTCCCGATCGACTAACGACTATTAACTCGAAATCACGTCACCACTTTGTGTTGGACTACTCTAGCCTTACGACCAATAAGATTAATACCGCCACTTGAACTTAATGAGCTACTAGGGCTAAACATACCACACAGACTAAATGCTCCTAGGTACCATCCACCCTACAATCCTTTAACAGAACAGTATTAACTCCTGATTCTAAAATCTCTTATCATCATCACTCAATCCCTTCACACATTTTCTGCCACACAATTGAACCAAGAACCACTTTTGCACTTTAATTATTTTATCTTACCCACATTCTACCAAGACTCTCAATTCACTCAAGGACAACTACAAAAATTACACCCATGAATTCGTATAATCTCACTTACGTTTCCACCCTCCTCGTCTAAATACTTATTCCTCATACGTACTCACACTAAGCTGCTACACAACTCCACTAGAAATAACAGAATTATATCACCCTTCAACTTCTCACACATAGAGTTCATACGTTCCCATAAGAAAATTCCTTCTTTATACCAGCAATATCTACTCATCAATCTAAACAAATTTACCCTAACGGGTCATATCACAAAAGCTTTTCAAAAGAAACTTCCTTGCAACTCACATCGATACCATAATAATAACTAGATACCACTCCATAAGAGCAACACAGTCTAAACACCAACCGAATACAAACTGATACTTCAAGAATCTACCATGTGAATAACTTAGTCTGTCCACAATGCGCACTCCACCCTTCAAACAATCTTCATCATCAATGGGACTTGCTGTTTCCACAAACTCCTTGGCACTCGAACCCTAGAATTGTTTAACTAAAGAGCTATCTGTCTTTGAGGTGATCTTGATAATCTTGATGACGAAGTCCGTAATCATATGCTTTCATTTTCTCTCTAGTTCTTCCAAAGGTTACTCCGTTTCTCCTAGCCTCTACCGTATGTTCTTGATGTGCTTAGAACGTTGGGTTTAAATGTCTCTTCCAATAACTGGATTGTTTTTCTCAAGCATTTGGTCATTCTAGGGTAAAACAAATGTGAAAAAAGATATGGTTGAAGTAATTACCTAGTCATGTGATCCATTGTGACTTAGTAGTTAATTCTTCATCAGGCTCCAAACGTTCATTGTTATGATCAAGATTCTTCGTTCTTTGATAGTGATGGCAAAAATCCAGACTCTAACACTTTAGTGGGAAGGATTGGTGTAAATATTGATGTATATAAACGTACTTCTTTTCTTAGCGTACTAAGGTTAACGTGAGTTCGAGGCTATTTCTCACTTTTCACTTCCTTACTATCGGTATGAATCTATTACTTCTCGACTTATCGGATGGGTGGGTCGGCTAAAAACGAGTCTAGAGAAAATTGAATTGTACTATATGGTGGTGTCACGAATCCTTTGATGTGAAGCTGTTGTTTCTAACTTTGGCTTGCTGACGGCCTGGTTCTTATTTTTCGGGACCTTTGAAAAGATATAGTTAGTTGAATAAGCCCTTAACCATTCTTGCAAACGGGAGCCTCGATCTTCAAAACTTTATTAAACGCAGACGTTGATAGATATTCTAAGCCGTGACATCATGAAGAAATCTACTTCACGCTTGAAGAGGTGTTAAGAGATTTTTGAAGGTCGACAGTCAAAAACATGTATGGGGTTAGAACAGTTTAGGGTGGAACCCTGGTAGTTCAAAGATAGGTTGAATGAGGTCAAATGGTCATGGTTAAGGCAATTACCATTGACACAAATTGGGTGGTCATTTGGGGTTCAAATGTAGGAGAAACAAGAAGAGGATAATGAACAATACTTGAAACAAGTGTCCCTAGAACTAATCCAGTACAATCAGATTATGATAAAGGAGATATCAAAAGGGGCAGCTTAACTAGATACTTTGCCCTGAAGTTACGTCAGCCTAACGTACTTCAATTCAAGCATCCAAGTTGACTTCACAAGTTGGGATTTCAAGAGTGTACAAAGAATTCGCAAAATCACTACAACAGATTGTGGTTTAAGAGTGAGAGAAATGAACGATGGAAAAAGATTTTATCAATGTCGAATGTTTGGAATGGGTACTTAACATAGAATTGATGTCGAGTTCTTCAAGAGAAGAGTTAGTTCAAATATGATGACTCGAATCGGAGGAGAATCAATATGCGAATACCGGTCATTATCGAGGCACGAAGTCTTAAGGACAAGGGTACTTTCTAGGATTGAATTTCTAATAGAATTATCAACAAGACTTGGGTGTACAAGAGTCACCGACAAACCACACTTGATGGTACCATTTAGGACTGATGATATAAGAAGGAAGGACATACAAAAGAATTTCAAAAAGTTGACGCCAGGGCATAGGGTAAACGAGAAAAGAATTCATAAGGATGAAGTTGCGGGGTTCTAACGGTGTCTCTTGAGGTGATATTTAAAGCTTCTTCTAGTGCGCACTCTTGTCAACAAAAGGTGTTCAAACCACACTTACCAATTTTTAAGGCTAAACCAAGTATTAAATTAAAAGGGGCGATAAAGTTTTGGGGTATCTAGACATGGAATTAAGCTATGATTTTTAAATATCATTTAGATAAAAATATTTTCTACAACTCTCATATTTAACACCAAGGTCATATCCTAAGGCAAATGGTTGATCATTTCACCCTAAGCAAAAATGGTTCAGCACTTATCCCAGATTTTATTCAAAATTATGCTTCTGTTGCTCTCGGTTGTGGGGTATCAAATGAAGTCCAAATGAGCCCATAATTTAGAATGTTCTATTTTAACAAGTCCCCTACAAGTTTCTTGTTTAGAGTTAAGGGTAGTGGTTTGAAACACAAGTATGCAAGGAAATGGAACCAAAACTTGATATAGCATAAGTAGAGGACCTAAATCATAAGAAGCTTGATTTTCTAGAACTTTGATATTTTTGTCTTGAGATTTGAAACGCCATAACTCTCTGTAAAAAATTGATCTAACCATGATTTTTATGTCCAGAGTTATATTTTGTGTTTCCTTTCATCGAAAGTTGGTTTCAACTCATTTTTATATCCATAACTCAAGATATAGCAATTTTACTAAAGTGTCATTTTCTGACTAGTTAACATTACTGACTTGGAAACCTTAGTTTAGATTGAGATTCGAACTTTGTTTAGAACATGAAAGTTGTAGATAACTTGTATATCCATCTACCCACCAAAAATGAGAACAAATATTGAGGTTTGATCATGTAAGAACTTGGGTCTCATAACAAAAGGCGTTCGAACCACACTTACCAATTTTTAAGGCTAAAACCAAGTATTAAATTAAAAGGGGTGATAAAGTTTTGGGGTATCTAGACATGGAATTAAGCTACGATTTTTAAACATCATTTACATAAACGTATTTCCTACAACTCTCATGTTTAACACCAAGGCCAAATCCTAAGGAAAATGGTTGAACATTTCACCCTAAGCAAAAATGGTTCAGCACTTATCCCAGATTTTATCCAAAATGATGCTTCTGTTTCTCTCAGTTTTGGGGTATCAAATGAAGTCCAAATGAGCCCATATTTTAGTATGTTATATTTTAACAATTCCCTTACAAGTTTCATGTTTAGAGCTAAGGATAGTGATTTAAAACAAGTTAGATGTTTTGGCCAATTTAAAATGTAGGTTTTGTCAGCCGCCAAAAGTCAGTAGAGCTGGTTTTGGACAGAGGGTTTGAAACGGTTTTGGGATATCATCCCAATGATTTAAGGTCTGATATTTGGGAATCAAATATATAAATATGTTATCTACAAATTTAATGTAGACCACTTTTGTAATAGATCACTAAAAAAAGGGGTTTGGGGCCATATAAAAATATGTAACAGAATGTTCCTCGAGGGCTGAAAATCAGCAGATATTTAAAAGGGCCTTAAACCTATCAAACCTCAATATTTTGTTCTCATTTTTGGTAGGTAGATGGATATACAAGTTATCCATAACTTTCAAGTTTTGACCAAAGTTTGGATCTCATTCTAAACTAGGGTTTCGAAGTCAGTAATGTTAACTGGTCAGAAAATGACACACTTTGGTAAAATTACTATATCTTGAGTTATGGTTATGAAAATAAGTTGAAACCAACTTTGGATGAAAGAAAACACAAAATATAACTCGGGACATAAAAGTCAAGGTGAGATCAATTTTCTACAGAGAGTTATGGCATTTCAAATCTCAGGGCAGAAATATCAAAATTGTAGAAAATCAGGCCTCTTAGGGTTTAGGTCCTGCACTTATGTTATGTCATGTTTTGGTTCCATTTCTTTGCATGATTGTGTTTCAAACTTCAATACCAAGGCTCCATAACATTTATATGTCATAAATATCAAAGATAACAATATATAACAACATCTCATAACATTCACAAACATAACAGCCCCTACGTTTCCAACTACAATGCCTTTTCAGTTTGATTTCGGTCCTTGATTTTTGAGGGGCTTAAGGGGTGTGTTGGGGGGATGTTTTGAGAGATATTAGATACAAGGTTTAGAGGTTTTACTTACATGTTTGGGAGATCAAAAGATGGTGGAGGATGGATTAGGACTTACCTTTAAAACCTTGGTCTCCAAAGACCCCACATTTTGGATCCCTCCTTCTTCTTCTTCTTTCTTCTCTCAAACCCTCAAGAACACTAAATCCACTCTTTCTCTCTATATGCATGAAATTTTGAAGGGGAGAAGAGGTGCTTGGCTTGGTTTAAATAGGCAAAGCTAGGGAACACACAGAGACAAAAGTACACAAGGAAGCTTCCTTTTCTTCACTTCATTAATGAGGCTTTGAGTTTGATTTGAGTTGATGTGAGTTGTGATGGCTAGAATTCAGATTTGGTGAAGCTAAACTAGCTAGGTGGATGTTTGGGGGCACAAAATCTGATCCCCCATCAATCAAGGGATTTGCCTCGATTTACGTTCCCATATTGTGCAAGAAAATGCATTAAAAGTTAATTTGATGTATCTTTTTGGTGTCTTTTTTTACTGAGACCTATTATATTAATGTGTTTATGATAAATATAGTATTTTCTTGTATTATCATAATTTTTATAGCAATTGATTAAATAGATGTAGTCTTTTAAGTCAAATTAAGCTATTTTGATTACATAGGGCTTCTTGACTTATTTTGTTGTGTATGAAATTCAATAGTAATTGGTTTGTTTTTTTTGACTTATAACACTACATTATTAGATATATTACTTGTCCAACAAGTTTAGGATCATCATAGTGCTTCATTTAATGCATTTTTCATCATTTAAAGTTAAAAAGAAGAAAAAAGTAACTTTTGGCACATCCTCCAAGGGGGTCGGCCACTAAGGGGCATTTTTGTTATTTTTGATATTATTTTGTCTTTTACTACATAATTGTAGTTAAATCCTTGATTTAGGGGTTCCATATGTCAAAATTTAGGTTTTTAAGACTTTTTGCTGTACTAGGGGCAAAACGGTCATTTTACGCTATTTATGAGAATTTTTTATTTTTAATTTATTATTTCATGATATTTACTTCATTTAGAATGTTAGGAGATTCTTCGGGTGTTAGGGTTTTATTGCCTGTGTTTTGGACCTTTTTAGGGTTTTCGAGTCGAACTTAGGGTTTTCGGTTCGAGTTTGGGTTCTAAACTCCTTTCGTGTTCTATAGCTTTATAGGCTATCCGTCACTAATATTAGGGTTTGGGCTGGGTCTTTACACAGGTCATTATCAACTGAGTTGTTACAACTAGAGTCTGTACCGGTTCGTTACATGTATAGTCCTCTCCGACTGACCATCCATCTGGGGGTGAAAAGCTGTACTGAACATCAAGTTCTTCCCCAAAGCCTCCTGAAGACTCTGCCAAAAGCGCGATGTGAAGCACGAGTCTCGGTAAGAAATAATAGACACTGGGACTCCATGCAATCGGACTACCTCGCTGACATAGAACTGACTCAATCTCTCCACTGAATCTTTTACACGGATCGGAAAAAAAAGTGCAGACTTCGTCAACCTATCGACCACAAGCCACACGGTCTCGTGTCCTCTAGGTGATCGAGGAAGTCCTGACATAAAGTCCATCGTGACATTCTCCCACTTCCACTCTGATATCGGTAATGGCTGTAAGAAGCCCGTCAGTCTCCGGTGTTCGGCCTTCACCTTCTGATAGGTAAGGCACCGAGAGACAAACTGGATCACGTCTCTCTTCATTCCTGTCCAACAGAACTGATGCGTAGGTCATGGTACATCTTCGTGCCTCTAAGATGCACTGCAAGGCGAGAATGATGACACTCACATAGTAAATCAGCTCAGCATGACTCTGGCACAAACAACCTCCCCGCTAATCTTAGACTCAGATCTGAACCCATAACCCATCCAGCTGTATCCTCTCCACTAGCGACATGATCTTGTATCATCTGAGCCTCCTGGTCCGTCTGCTGGAGCTCTAGCACACGTGCTATCAATGCTGGTCGAGTGACTATTGAAAATAAAATGGCACCCGTCACTGTCTCTCCAAGACACAGATCAAACTCTGTAATCTCTCCAAGCATGTCCCACTCACGTATAGCCACAGAAGCTAACGACCCATGAGATCTCCTACTGAGAGCTTCAGCCACTACATTGGCCTTCCCTGGATGGTACTGCAAGTCAAAGTCATAATCGTCCAATAACTCCATCCATCGTCGTTGGCGCAAGTTCAGGTATTTCTGCGAAAATAAGTATTTCAAACTCTTGTGATTGGTGAAAATCTCAAAATGCTCACCATAAAGATAGTAACGTCATGTCTTCAAGGCAAAGACCACGGCTGCCAACTCCAGATTGTGTGTCGGGTAGTTCTTCTCATGCGTCTTCAACTGTCGAGAACCATTGGCTACAACCTTTTTGTCCTGCATCAGAACACAACCCAGACCGTCATGTGATGCATCACAGTATACAATATACCCCAAGCCTCTCTCAGGAATGATTAACACTGGCGCGCTAGTCAACCTCATCTTCAGCTCCTGGAATGCCGACTCACAGGACTCATTCCAAACAAACACTACTCCCTTCCGCATCAGGCGCGTCATCAGTGCAACAAGTCTCGAAAAATCATTCACGAACCGTCGATAATACCTTGCTAAACCCAGAAAATTGCAAATCTCAAAGACGCTCTTTAGTCACTCCCAACTAGTCACAGCATCTGTCTTTGACGAATCTACTGATACCCCATCTGATGACACGACGTGTCCCAAAAATCTCACCTCAGACATCTAGAACTCACACTTGTCAAACTTCGCATACAAGCAATGCTCTCTCAAAGTCCGTAGCACGATCCGTAGATGATCCTCGTGTGTCTCCCGAGTGGGTGAGTAGATGAGAATATCATCCACAAACACCACCACAAAACTATCTAGATACTGATGGAAGATCCTGTTCATCAAACTCATAAACGTAGCTGGCGCATTCGTTAGACTGAACGGCATAACCAAAAACTCGTAGTGACCATAGCGAGTCTGGAAAGCGGTCTTCGCTATGTCCTCATCCCTAATCCTCAACTGGTGGTACCCTGATCTCAAGTCAATCTTCGAGAAGTAGCTCAAACCCTTTAGCTGATCAGAAAAATCATCTATTCTCGGCATCGGATACTTGTTCTTCACTGTCACCTGATTCGGCTTCTGGTAGTCGATACATAAACACAAAGATCCATCCTTCTTCTTAGCAAAAAGAGCAGGAGCTCCACATGGTGAAGTACTCGGACGTATAAACCCCCTGTCTAACAACTCCTAAAGCTGTATCCTGAGTTCACGTTACTCAGCGGGTGCAAAACGATAAGATGGTATAGATATGGGAGCAGCTCCGGGAACTAGATCAATGGAGAACTCTACCTCATGGTTCGGTGGCAACTCAAACATATCGTCAGGAAAGACATCTGGGTAGTTACAATCCACCGGAGGTAACTCCCCTCGAACCCTAACCTCCTCGTCCAACATGAGGGCTGAAAAGAGGAAACCCAGGTTGCCGTGGTTCCGTACCGCACCCGATATAGCCATTAAACCCTCCTCCCGGTCTCCCACGAAGCAAAAATAATCTCCTATCAGTGTACAAATCGCTACCTTCCATCGATCGCAATCGATAAAGGCACCGTAGGTGGTCAGCCAATCCATCCTTAGGATGACATCAAACGTGGTCATGTCTAGAATGATAAAGTCGAACTCTAAACAACGACAGGTGACCTCCAACACGCAGGATCTTCGGAATAGACTCAATGTCACACTCCCACTGACTGGAGTCTCCACGCTCAAGGTACTATCGAACCAGTCCATCTCCAACTCCAAAGCAGATGTAAAAGCAGATGATATAAATGAATGTGATGCTCCCGTGTCGATAAGAACACTAGCCCATGATCTATAGACTAGAAAAGTACCTCTGATCATGGAGGTGGTAGAAGCAGCATCGGGTACGATCGGTGCTCTGGATGAACTGGGATCTGCAAGAACATAAGCTTTGGCTTGTCCACTGTGGCCCTGAATTGTCGACTGTCTGCCCGACTGTACCAAAGCTCCCCCTTCTACAAATCGTGATAGCTGACGTGCCTGAGTGGAAGGGGTAACAGGTGCTTTGGCTGTGCTCCACACGCTCCCTCCTCTGAGGTAATCCCTCTTGATGTGCCCAGACTGGCCGCACTCAAAACATACCACTGGTCCCCTCCCCTGCGGCTGTGCCAGAACAGGCATCGGACTCTGACATTCTGCTGCACGATGCCCTGGCCGTTGGCATTAAAACAAACAGACTCCCTCCTCTGCTTCGACCTTCTCGTTGAAGCTATGGGAGGCACGGATGCAGAAGACTATGGCGAATACGACCCCACCAGATGAGAACTCGGACCCGATGTCCGTCGATGCTTATCCTTGCGTCCCTGGGACTACTCATGTCCACCGTCTTGATGACCCCAACTGTCTCTATCTTTGCGCGTCTCATTCAGATTGTCTTCCACCTTCATGGCCATCTGTTCCAACTCTATAAAGACCTGCACCTGAAATGCTGCCACTGTATCTCTGATAGCGGGCCTCAAGCCCCTCTCGAACCACTTTGCACAGAACTCATCAGTGGGCACAATCTCCTGTGCAAATCGGGATAAGCAATTATGTTAGGAATGTATACTGAAAAGCCATACTTTTTAGGTATTTTATTCTCGATCCCTGGCATATTAATGAGAAACATTTGAGATGTTTTTGCATTCGTGGGTTCATATTTATATTTGTGATGAATGAATGCATAGTCCGTATATTCTGTCCAGTATTTGACTCGGTGCATGCTGCACG
>JAULJZ010123675.1:0-32297 GCA_032270985.1 Heliamphora pulchella
AACATCGAATTCCCAAAACTTGAATTCGATCCGTTCGACCTAGCCAAGACCAGCTACTATAACGATGTACTACAATCTTACCAATGAAATGTCCAGGTCCATTGCGATTGTGAGCCTACCTGTATAATCTGTCAGAACCTTTGACCCGATCTTCTGTGCAACACGCACCGAGTCAAATACTGGATAGAATATACGGACTATGCATTCATACATCAAAAATATAAATATGAAACTATAAATGCAAAACCATCTCAAATGTTTCTTATTAATATGCCAGGGATTTAGAATAAAATACATAAAAAACATCACTTTTCTGTACACATTCCCAACAAAATTGCCAAAAATTAAGAATTGGAATATACTTACTCAATATAAGGTTGAACGACACTTGTGTTTTGTAACACATAATGATGTGCTTGATGTCATTCTTCACAATCAATGGTAACAACATGACCACTAGGTAAAGGCCTTCAAAATTCTGTATCTTTTGTTGTGACATTCTTATTAGAGGGAATCCCAATTACACTAACTCCAGATAAGTACTCTGTACAAAACTCAACAGCTTCTTCTACGATATAATTTTCAGCAATGCAACCTTCTGGACAATTACGATTACGAACATACCCCTTTAACACTTTCATGAACCTCTCAAATTGATACATCCATCGAAAGTGAATAGGTCCACAAAGCCAAATTTCTCTAACAAGATGCATAGTCAAATGAACCATTATATCAAAGAATGATGGTGGAAAATACTTTTCAAACAAACACAGTGTGATAACAAGGTCTGCTTGAATTTTATCTAATTTTGCTAAATCCACCACTTTGCTACAAATAGCATTAAAGAAGAAACATAATCTAGTAATGGCATATCTCACATGCTTAGGTAACACAGATCGTATTGCCACAGGCAACAATTGTTGCATCAATACATGACAATCATGCGATTTTAGACCATACAATTTCAAATCTTGCATTGAGACATGACTACTAATATTTGAAGAGTATCCTTCTGGGACCTTGAGTTCCAACAATGTAGTGCATACCCTTTTTTTCTCCTCCTTAGACAGTGAAAACATGCTGGAGGCAAATATGTTTGCTTCTCACCAATCTGTGGTGCCAACTCTGTACGTAAACCCATCTCCAGAAGATCTAGTCGAGAATTGATTCCATCTTTTTTCTTTCCTGGAATGTGAAGTAATGTACCAATAATGCTCTCATATACGTTCTTTTCAATATGCATAACATCCAAATTGTGTCGGACATGCAAATATTTCCAATATACAAGATCAAAGAATATCGACTTCTTCTTCCAACAGTTTTTACCACCAACATCCAATGAATGTTTCATTTTCTTTCCCCATGTGACTTTGATCCTATCAACCTTCTCTAATATCTCATCGCCACTTACCGGTAATGGAGGTAACCCAAGCTCTTGCTCGCCATTAAAAGCCTTTTTTAGCTTTCGGTAGGAATGATGGCGTGGTAGAAATTTCCTATGGCGAGCATATGTATTCTTCTTACCATGCTTTAACCTGGTAGAATGTGTTCCTTCACTACATATCGGACATGCATAATATCCCTTAACCGTACAACCGCTTAAATTGCCATAGGTTGGAAAATCACTTATTGTCCATAATAATACAGCCTTCAATGTGAAATATTGTTGCCGGTGAGCATCATAAGCTTTAACTCCTTCCTCCCATAACAGTTTCAAATCATCAATCAACAGTGCCAGAAAAACATCTATGTCATTTTCGGGTTGTTGTGGTCTGGATATCAACAGTGATAGCATCATAAATTTTCTCTTCATACATAACCACGGTGGCAGATTATAGGTAACCATTATAACAGGCCAACAACTATACCTGCTGTTAAGAGAACTGTGTGGATTTATTCCATCTGCAGAAATAGATAGCCGAAGGTTTCTTGGATCTGCAGCAAAATCTGGCAACATATAGTCTACTAGCTTCCATGATGGGGAGTCAGCTGGGTGACGTAATTGTCCATCAGAATCTCTTTCATCAACGTGCCATGTCAAGTTCTTCGCTATTTAGGCTGATTGAAACATCCTTTGAAACCTCGAGATAGGTGGAAAGTACCATAAAACTTTTCCTAGCACACCCTGCCTTGGTTCAACTGAAATTTTCTTCAACGCCCATCTTGACATTCCGCATGTAGGACATGAAGTTGCATCTTTGAACTCTTTTCTATAGAGTATGCAATCATGGAGACACGCGTGTATTTTCTCATACTCCATTCCCGATGCAGCCAATGTTTTGTTTGCCTCATACATAAATAATGGTATTTCATTATTTACTGGTAACATGCCACCTAACAACTTTAGTAAATCTGAAAAACCTTTATTAGACAAACCATTTGTAGCTTTGAAGTTGTACAATTTCACCAAGGCAGATAACTTCGTAAACTTTGTGTAACTGGGGTATAATGATTTTTCTGCATCTTCAAGTAATTTTGCAAATGAAACAGGATCAATCGTGCATTGGTTGTATACAGCTTGTACCATTTCGATTGTGTTTGCTACATCATCTATGGGAGATGTGTTAAACTGATGATGGTCAAAAGTTTGTTCACTTACAGACGGTGATAGTCCACTGGCGAGTAATTCTTCATGCCATAACCATTTGCGATAACTTTGATCAATGCCTTGAAAAAAGAGATGATTTCTAATCTCTTGAACATGTTGACTTCTTAAATTCCCACATAATATACACGAACATCGTATGGATCGAACATCACTCGCATGAATCAAGGAAAAATTCAAAAATTGTTCAACCCCTTCTTCGTAGTTTTTTGATCTTCTATCCTTGAGCATCCAAGATTTATCCATTCTAAATGAATTTTGAATCCCAAGTAACTATAGAGTCAAATAAAAGACTACAATAATAAGTCAAAGATAAGTTGTCTCGACCCAGTGTCCAATGTAGTTGGATGTTTGTAATGAGCTAAATTCAACTAATCACTTATGTAGCTAATCCTAAGGAGAGAAAAATGAACATATTTAGATTAGCGAAGGAAACGAGAGGGAGGAGTTAATGGAGGGTGATTCTATATTTTATCCTAATAGTATTAATTATGAAGGGTGTCTAAAAGAGGGAAACCCAGATCAGATCTGGGATCTGCTCTGCATTTTGCTTTGACTGAATCCCAATCTTTTAATGTTATTTTTGGAGCTGTTTGGGCGGGGGGCCAAAACTCATCCTGCTACTGCTACCTCACAAACCCCTGCCTCTCCCTTTGTTCTGAATCAATTATTTTATGAATCTGTTTGGGTGTGGTTTCCTTTCAAGGTTTTGTATGCAAAGTTGGTGAAAAAGATTTCTGCAACTTTGCCACTATAATTCAAAGGTTTGGCAATGATGTTATTTTCCTAACAAAGGTTGGGAAATTGAAGAAGATGAAGGGGAGAGGACACATTAATGGAATGAAAGGGAAAGCAATTATTAGTTTTCATGTTTTCCCTTTCTTTTTCACATAATTTTACATCAAAGTGGAGGATTGTTTGCATCATGAAAGTTGGATGGATTGGCTCCTAATTACCAACTATTTGCTTGCTGAGAAATAAAAATGTGGACACAATTTTTTAAAGCAATAATTAATGTTGTGTACGCATAAAATTTACACATAAAATTGTTCACAATTCACAACGGCTGGTCGAGATTCACGTAGATACGACCCACATCATAAATAGTTTAATATGAATTATTTATTTTGAATTATGGGCAGTTTTATGGGTACTTACGATTTATGTTTTAAAATGTCTACGTAGACCAAAACCTGGTTTATGGGGTAGACCAACTAGTGTAACTCCTAGCTTATTTTAAAAGATCTTCTTACAAATCAAGTGCTGCAAAAACACTCATTGGCATGCTATTGTCATTTTCATAAATTCTCATATAATTACCTTCGAGTTATATGGACTTAAAATAAATTCTCATATAATTATGAATATAAATAACACAATTCAACATTACTGTGTACAATGCACGAAATAAATTTAGAAGTCTTCTCATAAAATTAAAAAAAAAATTGAAGATACAGCTTTGATTTTCTAACTGGCATCATGTTACTACCTTGACAAAAATAATAAACATAAACAATTAAAGGGAAACCGAACCTACCTTTCAATTAATTCTCCATTGTTTGAGCAAATCTTTGAGGAAACAGTCCTGAGCAGATCTTCAATTTGATTTCCTTTAACCAGAGCCTAGAAGATTTCACAGGGAAAAAAAGGAAGCGAAGATTAGCTACGGTTTTGAACAGATTCGCAAGAGGTAGGTTGTGGGAGATGAAGTAAATACTAAAGAAATCAGTCCATGCACTGCCACCCCAATACAGATTTTGCTAGGGTTGCGTGGTTGATTTTTTCTACCAACGATGCTTGGAAACGAACGGAGGAAGCCAATGTGGCGGTGGTCAGTGGAAACACACTCCTCTGTGGTTGTGGCTGTGGCGGTGGTCGATGGAGAGGCAACAGCGGCGCGCACAAGAAGAGAAGGAGAGGGAGTCGTGATTTTGCAAGGTTGCGAGAGAGTTGCTCTATATCGATCGGGACTGAAGGAAGAAATTTTTGGAACTGCCATGGATGAGGGATTTGAAGTTATCTTAAAAGAAGCAACCAATCTCGGTTGTAGTTCGAAATCTATCCAAAAGGATTTCCTGCAAAAAAAATTTTGGGAATAAAGCATCTCGATTTTTATATAACCGAGCTTTATAATGATTTAACAAATTATACCATTTCAGTTACTAAAGAAAAGAGATTACAAAGCGTTAGAGAGCATCTCGGTTATACAATAGCCGAGATGTAAAGCTATAATAAAAAAACTTACTATCTCGGTTATTGAATAAATTGAGATTAAAAGGCTTTCTTATTTTTTTAAATCACATTTTACGAAAAACTGAGATCTTTTTATTTTTCTAAGCGAGATCGTTGACCATTACTGTAGTAGTGTCATTAATTAGTGCTAATATATTTTGGCAATTACAACTTAATAATGTTGTTAATTGTTATAATAATGCACCTACATTTATGTGAATGTAGTAATTAATACTACATTTCACATTTAAGTTAAATAGTTATTTTTAATTTCTTTTATCTTTCTAGCATTAGTTTAATTTTCTTTACTAGCATTTATTTTCTTTTCTTTTCTAGAAATATTAATTTGATGTCCCTTTCTTTTAAGCATTAGCTCAATATCTGTCGCCAGGCTGCCTCGGTGCTGCATATCTGATAGCATGGGCAGTAAAGGAAGGCTGAGGCACTGCGCCTATTAGTGAGTGGTTTTTGTACAAGATTTACCTTCTGCATTAGCTAGATTTGCAGCAAAAGTTAGAACAGTAAGAGAAAAGCCTCGCAGTGTGACAGAAAGTTTGGTGAAAAGTAAGATTTTGAGCTTACCTGGAGAAGTAAAGTGCTGCCAGCGAAAGTAGTAGTCTCACCACGATGAACAACATCTAAGCCCAGCAGTGTCTTGGCCAAGGCAAGTGGTCCAAAGTCCTTTCCCATCCACATCTGACCAGCAATGTCAGCCAGCGCACAGCTAACTCGCACGTCAGAGGGGACAAGAAGATATCGGGCAAGAAGACAGAAACAAAGAGCATAACGCCGCCGCAACTGAAAATTGAGGTCGCTAAGGTCACCAGGGTATGTCAAGGCAGTCATCTTGTGTTAGAAGAGAGGCCTCCATCATAAAAAGACCACAAAGTTGTATCACCTGTTGACGAGTCGAAAGAAAGAAAGTGGGAACCACAACGGTGCTCTGAGGAACCAAATCCAAAATAATAGCAAACTCCTCCACAGTGGGGCATAGCTCTTCAAGACCAAACTAAAAAACATGGGACTGTAGATCCCAAAGTTGTGCAATAGCTACCAGTAAAGATCTGTTAATCCTCACGGTCCTCAGTGAGAAAAGGGCATTAAGGCCGAAAGGGGCGTAGTTCAAACGCTCAATAGGGGAGAATGCCTCAATCTATGAAGAAAGGGGATTAGCCATCTGGGTTAGAATAACAAAAAATGGGGCCTCCTGGACTGTATTTATAAAGTAGGGAAAGGCTGGAGATTAAAAAAGCAGCAAAAAGTACAATCAAAGTGGCGACTGCCACCTTAGAGTGGGCTACCGCCAACTTGGAAGGATACTGTACAGTGACATCATCCCTTTTGACCAGGCGACCGCCATGTTGGAATTGGCAACCGCGGTGTTAATATTGATGGAAGTGGCGAACGCCATGTTGATTATGGCGACCGCTGTGATAAAAGGTGGAAGGCGTGAATCAGTTTATGGTTTCTACATTTTGTGTAAGTTTTGACATTTGTATCATGCATCAAAGACAATTTGAGCAGTAAATAAAAATAAATCATTCAATGAGATAACTATCAAGCAGTAAATGGCACGAAGGCTCGTACATACGTAAAAAAGTAGGAGAATATATCAAAAATGTAAACTGGGGCACACAAGCCCATAAGTAGCTGGGGCACGCAGGCCCATGTAAAACCAAAATGTAAGAAGGGGGGCTCTCCCTCTCAGTCTCGTCTTGGACGGACTAGACGAGAAGAAGGGTCAGCCTTGTCGGAACTGACATCCTCAAAGAGCATCTCTAGGCCGTCACTATCATCGCTACCAGACGAGGAGGATACGATTCTGGATCGACTCTGTGCGGATGAAATAGATCCTCGAGAAGGACGCACTCGGGAAGTAGCATGGGACCCATGACCTCGTGCCGAAATTGGAGCAGGAGCAAAAGGATGAGCAGGGGCCTGTGGTGGTACTACGTCAGTAGCAGCTACTAGTGCCTATAGAAATAAGAAAAAATAAGAAGACAGTACAGAATAGAACGACGAGATCAAAGAAGAATACTCACCGACAATGGGACAAAGGGGACCCCAACTGCACGCAAGGCTGCATCCTGTTGGCGAATCAAGGTTCGCATGCCGTTCACCACCAGCATGAGGCGGTCTAGCCATGCTTGATTCACTTGTCCAATGAAATGAAAAGATAAGGAGTCTAAATAGAGGAAGAACAGGAAATGAAGCAGTGAAAAGAAGCAAACCTGAGCGTGCACGAGTCGAAACTGTGGGGCTGGAGGAACCAGGATGGGGATATCAAAAGGATACCAAGCAATAAAGGACGATACCGCCCAAGGTATCTCAATGCCCCCAGCTCCAGGTCCTCTAGCAGCTGCTCCAGCAGCAGCCCCAGCTCCTCCAGTAGTGGCATCAGCATTGGCAGCCTCTGGTGCCTGTTCTCTCGTCCTGCCACTTGGGGCAGCAAGGCCAGGTCCTAATAGGCCCAGTAGATGTGCTCGGGCCCGTGCAGTGTAATTCCCCTCGGCCACCAGTAGCTCAGAAGCGTATATCCCCACCGTCTCCAGCAGCATGTCGACGCGACCCAGATGGTCGGTCCGGCGTATACAGGCTGGAGGGACCACTGGGATCCAAAAGTGGTCGAGGCCGAGCAACTGATGGACTACTCGCTCCCCAAGATAATACTCTCGGTCAAATGGTCCCTCCAGCAAGATACGTCTCGAAGCCACATTGCGACTGCGCATTAGATCTGCGCCGGCCCGATCCTCTACCCCTCTCCAGACGAGTACAACGAACAGTGCAATGTATGATAACAGCCAGTATACAGTAATCAGTGTGTAGAACAAAAGAAAATAAAAATAGTACAGTATAGTGAACAGTATGATACAGAGAGCAATAAAAATGATACCTGGTCAGGAGTCAGCCGGTCTAGTAGGACCCGAAATCGGTTGATGTCTTTCCCCCCGGCCTTCTTCCCCTTCATGCATGCAAAGAAATTATGCTCAAACTTGACACTAAAACTAAGTTCGAGTTTTCAAAATTTTAACTTGCTGGACTGATTTTTAAAAAACCATAACTAAATATAGCAAACTCATATAAGGTTGTGCTTTATATACAGACTTAGATTTATGTATTATCTTTTATTTAAAATTGGTTTGAACTGATTTGAGTGCATAAAACTCAAAAAATGATTTTGTTACCAAAACATGTCATTTTCAGATCAGTCTCTATTGCAGAGGTAAAAACCTTATTTTAGAACAAGAACCGAGCTTGGGTTTCTTCATAAATATTGTAGCTAACATGTTTATATATCTTTTCACAAAAAATGAGCCTCTTTTGTTGAGATGTGGTGGGTTAAAACCCCTCTGTACTTTGTTGTTCATGTTTAGTGACTAAAATAGCATGCCATCAAACCTTTTTGTATAGCACAAAACCCCTATTTTTAGTAACCTATTCCAAACATGTTCTTCATGAAAAATGTTAGGGACATTTTGATCTAAAATGTTTTCAAAAATTAGGTCCATTAGCCTCTGTTTGTTCCCTCAAATGATTTTTTACACTCTGTTATTTATGTGGGAAGTTCACCTTGTTGAGTTTTAAAATGCTAATTAAACCCACTTTCTTAAATGAGTTATTTCTCAAAAAATTTCTTAAGAACTACCCTGAGTACTCTTCATAAGATATATAGGGGACAACTTGACAAAACATATCCAAAATTCAACTCGAAAGAACCTGCTTTGATACCCCAAATCGGTGGCCTTCTGAGAGTTTCTTTCGCAGCGAATTGTAAGGTGCTGCTGAAGCATTTTCCTTTGCGGAAACCAAATCACTTAAAAGCCTTAGGATTTAACCTAAGTGTCCTTTATGAAAATTGTAGAGAATAGTTTAATATAGTTTATGACCAAAAACCAAAAATCAAATCAAAGCTTAGGTGCCCCAAACTATTACTGCAAGTTAAAATTTAATAGTTGAAAGTATAGTATTAAGGTGTTAAGTGAATTGTGAGCATGCCCCTTGTGTTTGGAAATGTTTACACGATTAATTTGATTTAAATTATGAGAATCATGACTTGACTCTATTGTATGATGAGGAATGACATTGCCATGTGATTGAGACCATGCTTTGAATAGTTATACTTTATGCTATGCTTAGTTATACTCCATGCTATATTTAATTATACATCTTGCCATGCTTAGTATATCTCATGATTATGCTTAGTTATACTTCGGGCTATGAATTGTTGTAATATAAGCATTGTCATATTACACTTAAAGCATCTTGGGGTTTATCCTTGTACGGTTGATACATTGTCTCGTCTTGTTTGTTTGGGGGTGTTTTTGGAATTTATCACCTATTGATTCTCGATCTAGGATGTTCCTGGTATAGCAATTTTTATGAAATGTTTTGGGATAAATTCCCCGTGAACGCCCTAGGTACGTTCTCAGTGTATGAATATTTTTTATGATAGAAACGTCTTATGGGCACCATGGGTTCATCTCTAGCTTTTGTTACTTATACTTTAGACTTTGGTTTGACACTAGGCACAACATCACGAGTCTTAAGGTAGAATGATTCGGTTATATTTTTGTATGGATGGAAGGTGGCACCGGAACCCACGCTGCTATGAATGAATAAAACAGCAAAGACATGAAACCCAGCAAAGAGGTTATGATTCACAACGAGGCCGAAATGATGGCCTTAGTGATCACATTGTCCATAAAGTCTAACTTTTGAAATTTCTGGCGTGAAATTCATGTTTTCAATCTTGGGGTATGGTCGGCTTGGGCATTTGCATTGCATTTATCATTACATCCCATGCATAATTAGCTATTTTATGTTTACCTTCTTACCAAGCTTGTATCTTTCAAATTTGCATGTCTCATTGATACATAAATGCCTTATGTGTTGTACGGAATGTATTTTGGTAATTTTATGCCATGAGTTTGGTTAGTGGATTTGGAGATTTTTCTTCTATGTTTCAGCTCACAACTTCGTGGTGCATGTGAAGAAGAGGAGGCACCCTACAGAGGAGGTCGTAGACCAGGGTGAGTTCTAGGAACAAGATGGCCCCGGCGAGGTTTAGATGAGGAGACCTGCTATTTTTGTTCTTTTGTTATAGATCTAGGATGTTCTCTTTTGTATTTTGTAATTACCTAGTGGATTTGGAATATTTCTATATTTTGCAAGCCGAGATATAAATAATGTAATAGTTTAATAAGTATCTATGAATGACTCATTAGTGTAACCCTTATTATATTCTTATGCATGTCTTAATGTGCTCGGGAGCTGAGGTGTCACAGCTTGGTATCAGAACCTATGTTTAGTGAACCTTTAAGCCTCGATTTATGGAAAACTACGAGTTCTGTAGCGTAGAAGTTATGTATAGTGTCTGTATTATTTAATTTATCACCTATAATGCTAATAACTTAAAATCGTTACCTTAAATCCCCCTGATCTTCTCTTTTCTTAGGATGGCATCCGGCTCAAAACCAGAGGAAGAACCATGGTCGACATTAGAGTCAGAGAACTCAGACCCAGAAGCAGTACCAGTAGAGGAGGAGGTTCCAATCAACATTATTCCTTTGGCGTGGATATTTCCCAAAGATTGGAAAGGGACAGAGAGGAGGAGGTAGCAGAAGAAGAGGAGGAAGATGACAAGGAAGGCGAGATCACCATCATCTACGATTCGATTGAGGCACCACCACCAGACTCTAACGAGGACGAGGCCGCTAACGCAGCAATTTTTCATAGCCACCGAGAGTATAGTAGGGATTACTGAGTAGGAGAGTGGGTGTACGCCAGAGTCTGCTCAGAGAAGATGTGCAATTGGAGGAAGCTCGAAGCCTTCCCTCGCTTTTATAGGACCTCTACAAGTATTGGAGAGAAGTAGTGAGATGACATTTCACCTAGGAGAACTACCCAGATTCAAGGACTGATTAGGAGATATACTTAGTGCCAAGTGGCTACAAACTCAACGATTCAGAGATGAGAGAAGGATTATCGACCCACGAAACCTAGCACAAAACCAAGCGATTGACTTCAATGACCTAAAAACATACACGAAAGTCCCAGTTGCAATTACCAACAAGGCTCGCATGGGGCCGACAGGCATATAGCATGTGGAAGTCCAATGGAGGTGCTACAGGAACTACGAAGCAACATGGGAGCCTGGAACCATGGTTTGTTGGTTCTATCCACATTTGTTTTAGATAGGCTTCCACATGTTATGTGTTGTACTCTTTTCTTCTGTGATGTATGTGTACCATTTTGTGATCATCTCGAATACTTATATTCTCAACCGATTATATACTTGAACTTGAATGATATGAAAAGCAAGTGTTTTGTTATCAAAAATCTCCATAAGTTACCTTATGAATAAATGCTTACTAAGACGAATCTCAATTTAACTCTATAAGATCCCAAAACATAAAAAACAATCGAGAATTGAAATAACCCACAAACCATAACACCTTTCTTTTTATCTAGTATGGCGGGTAGACGACCAAATGATCAACGACATGCCAATAAACCCATAAATGACGAAGCACCAAGGTTAGCCCAAGTCTTGCAAGAGCTCATCACGAGCATAAATTGCCCCCATGTCTGAGATAGAGCGTGGTTCCTATCAGAACTTGAGAGACAACGGACCCCCACATTTAGGGGAGGAGCTAAACCAAGAGTAGCTGAAGAGTGACTGAGAGCTATTAGGAAACTGTTTAACACCACAAGAGTACAAATCGAAGTCGATTGGGTAGCCCTAGCAACTCACTTACTGGAAGGAGAAGCTGACCATTGGTGATCTATGATTGACAATACCCAGGATGTAGCAGCCTTGACATGGGATTAGTTCGAAGAGTTATTTTTAGAGAAGTATTTCCCTACTCCCTTCCGTCAGGGATAGATCAAAGAATTCTTAAAGCTCAAACAAGGATCTATGATGGTAACCCAATACGTCAACTGTTTGAGGAGCTAAGCCGATTTGTCGACGATTATACTGAAAGAAGAATCGAAAGCTCAAAAGATCGAATTGAGTTTGGAGCCAACAATTCGAGCCAAAGTCATCTACTTACAGCTCCCAACGTACATGTAAGTGGTACAAGCAGCCTTCTAGTAGAGATAGACTTGGCCGATTCGAGAAGGATCTGGAGTCAGAAGAAATGAAGCACTAGTTACGGAGGGGCTATGAGAAGTTATAAGGGATTTGTTCCCAAGAAACCCTACTACCAAGCCAACAAGCAGGGACGATCGAAGGATTTCTCTATAACTTCAATAGTCTATTTTGAGTGCAACCAACCAGGACACAAGAGGATTGACTGTCCACATCTAGGACGAAGGAACTTTAGAAGCTAACCATAGAAGTGGGGGCAACCATAAAACTATCCACCAAGATACCCACAACCTGTTCAAGTCACTAAGCCGGTTATCAATCAGCAAAATAAAAGAGGAAGGCTATTGCTCAATAAGAACCAAAAGCCTCAAGGAGGTCCAAACAACGGAGCAAGGTCGGGGAACGCCTGGAATGCTAATGGAAACTAACCAGTAGGAGGAAGAGTTTTTGCTTTGCAAGAGGGAGAGATGGAAGATACTTAAGTTAAACAAGGTATGTTCATGATGCTCAATACTTTAGTGAAAGTATTGTTCCATTCTGGAGGATCCCATTCTTTCATATCTTTGGCTTTTATGAAATCTCTGCTCATGGAACCAGAAACATTAGATTAAACCCTAAACGTCCTTACACCCATAGGAGATCACACGTGAGTGGACTTTGTTTATAGGACGTGCACATTGAGAGTAGCCGACACCCTTATGTCATGCGATTTGCACGCTATGGATTTTATAGGTTACAATGTGATTCTTGGCATAGATTGGCTCTCCAAAATCAAGCCATCATCGACTGCCGTCAAAAGAAGATATGGGCACGCACAGTAGATGGAACCATCGTACGAATTCAAGGAGAACGACACGACACCCTAACTTAATTAACACGAAGGTATGCAGATCAAGTAACTTTATGGGAAGATTAGCTTGTATATTAGCCAGTACGAACACCCTGCTAGCCACGGAGTTATAATGGGTTGTACGTGAGTACGAAGATGTATTTCTAGAGGAATTGCACGAACTTCCACCGCACCAAGAGATCGAGTTTTCTATCGAACTCTAACCAAGCACCGCACTGATTCGATTGCGCAGATAGGATGGCTCTTACCAAGCTGAAAGAATTGAAGGATCAACTTTAGGAGTTTCTCCGCAAGGGTTTTATTTACCCTAGCACATCGCCGTTAGATGCACCGACATTGTTCGCCAAGAAGAAGGATGGAACTCTACAGTTTTGCATATACTATCGACAACTGAATAAGGTGAGGATCAAGAATCGATATCCTGTACCTGGTATAGACGACCTCTTCGACCAACTTCTAGGATCAGCCTGTTCCTCTAAGATCGACCTTCGATTGGGTTATCACAAACTCCGAGTCAAAGAGGAAGATATTCCAAAGACAGCTTTTAGGACGCAGTACGGGCACTATGAGTTCATCGTTATGCCCTTTGGACTCACCAATGACCTAGGAGTCTTTATGAGCCTGATGAACAAACTTTTTCGACCATACCTCGATCAGTTCGTAGTAGCCTTCGTAGACAACATCTTGGTATATTCAAAAATCAAGGACGAGCATGAACAACATCATAAGATTGTCTTGCAGAGGTTGAGAGAGTCACAAATCTACGTTAAAGCCAACAAGTGTGAATTCTGGTTGCATGAAATGGAATTCTTGGGCCATGTAGTATCTAAGGAGGGGATAGCTGAGGACCTACCTAAAGTCGAACCTATTTTGGAATGGAAACCACCCAAGAATGTCTTTGAGATTTGCAGCTCTCTGGGACTAGCTGAGTACTATTGAAGGTTTATCCAAGTTTCTCAAATCTGGCATGGTCAATGATAAGATTGACGCAAAAAAGGGGTGAAGTTTGAATGGAGTGATTAAGTGTGAGACTTCTTTTTAGGAGCTCAAGAAGAGATTGACCAGTGCCCCTATTTTGGTCGTACCCGAGTGAGAGGTTGGATACACGGTGTATTGTGACATATCTAAAGAAGGACTGGGATGTGTGCTTGTGCAAAATGGCAAGATAGTAGCCTATGGATCAAGGCAGCTAAAGCCTCATGAGCAGGATTGCCCCACTCATGACCTAGAGCTAGCAGCAGTAGCGTCCGCATTAAAGTTGTGGAGATATTACCTTTATAGGGAACAGTTTGAGCTTTTCACCGATCACAAGAGTTTGAAGTACCTGCCCACCCAAAAGGATCTCAACATGAGACAATGCCGATGGATAGAGTATTTAGAGGATTATCAATTTACCCTATCTTATCATCCAGGTAAGGCAAATGTAGTGGCAGATGCCCTTAGCCAAAAAGTAAGAAGTACGTTGGCATATGTTGTAGCAAGAGAATGGGACTTGGTAGGAACGCTCAATGAGTTTTGACTCCAACCCTCAGAGCAAGAAGACAAAACCTATTTTTGTCTAACTGTGGTGACATCCAACCTTCATCAGCAAATCCTAGAAGCCCAAAAGTATAACCAAGAGTCCGAATTCATCCGAAAGCGCCTTATAGACGAAGAATCAAAATCGATTTAGGTAGTCAATAAGCATGGACAACTAACTTACCTAGGATGGTTATTGGTACCAAACATTAAAGATCTAAGAAGAGATGTCCTAAAAGATCATCAATAGTCACCCTTTGCTGTTCACCCTGGAAGGACGAAGATGTATTAAGACTTGAGGAGACACTATTGGTTGAATGGCCTGAAGCAAGACGTAACAGATTTTGTGGCCAGATGTCTTACCTGCTAACAAGTAAAAGTAAAACACCAGAGACCAGGAGGAACCCTTCAATCGCTAGGGATACTGCAATGGAAGTAGGACCACTTAACTATGAATTTCATCTCCGGAATACAAAGATCACCTTCAGGACATGACGCTATTTGGGTAAGTCTGGATTATCTCACCAAGTCTGCAAACTTTCTGCATGTCTGATCTTTTGAAAAGATTGAAACTCTGAGTCAGAAATATATTCGGGAGATCATCTGCTTACATGGAATTTTGATGTCCATCGTGTCAGATAGAAAGTTGCATTTCATATCACGTTTTTGGCAAAGCTTACAAGTTGCCTTAGGGACAGAGCTTTGTTTTAGCACCGCTTTCCACCCATAGACAGACAGACAATTCGAACGCATGATTCAGACTTCGGAGGACATGGTATGAGCCTGCGTTATGGATCTTAAAGGAAGCTGGGAGTGACACTTACCATTGGTCAAGTTCGCCTACAACAATAGCTATCAGGCTAGCATTGGTATGCCACCATACGAAGCCCTCTATGGAAGACCATGTCGATCGTCGATTTACTGGACCAAAATAGGAGAGAACACACTTTTGGGACCTGACCTAATACAAGAGACCATCGAGAAGATTCGACTAATCTGACAACAAATTACCACCGCTTAGAGGAGACAAGAGATGTAACGCCCCAATTCTCGAGAACTTTAAAGACATATATATCTATATAATTTGGATTATTCTACCGATTCATTTATAAATAAGTTATGTACTTAATTGCATAAAAATAGCTTCATGTTTGGCAACACATTAGAACAAGTATACATTTTACAGTCATCCATCAGAATTGAAGCAAAATATCTTGGATTAACAACTTAAGACAAAAGAAAACAAAAAATGGTAGTCTATTGCTCCCCAAGAACAATGTCAAATTCTTGTGGCTCCTCGCACCGTTCTTCCTCTAGACATTCAAGTTCTTCGTGAAATTCCCCTCCCGATAAATCTTACCCTTCACCTATGGCGTAAACGCTGTCAGCCGAAGCTCAGAAGTTAACCCTAAATCCTACCCAATGAACCCACAAGTAATCCACCAAACCCACAGTTATAAAGAGTTAAGCATAACATTATCAGAGAAGAAATAAGTATAAAATCAACATTTAAGAAGTACAGTGCAATGCATGAGATGTATGCGCCCACGGCCGAACTTCCAACTGTACAACTAATCTTGTGAACTCCTCCCCAAAAATTCAAAGAAATAGACTTTAAGGATAAACTGCACACTAAAGCCATTACTACTCCTCGTTGATAATAGTAAATCCTTCGCTTGGCTACATGTCACAGCTGTTTTACTACTAAATTTGCAACGGCGTGGGGTATGGGTTGAACCTAGATGCTCCCACCTTAAGAAGCATGAAGCCTTCGCACCAGTGTCAACTCCAAAGTTTAGAATACCAATAATAGCATGCTAGCAACAAAACCCATGGTGCCCAATAGATTCAATAACACCAATTCCATCAAAATCCAATTTCAATAACTGGGAACGTACCCAGGGTGTTCACAAAGAATACTTTCTAAACAATAACAACTGGCAACCATGGTCGTCCTAGATTTAGAATCATGAAAAACAATGACTCCAAAACTCCCAACCCACAATGGTACATAAAAGATAAACTCCAACATGCTTATGGATGCAAAATGCTAGTGCTCACGTCAAAATGTTCCAATATATCGAGGGCTACATGGTACAACACAATTATAATGCACTAAGTACAAGCATATGAAACATAAGTTATATGTGAGACCCTGACCCATTTCATATTTGAAATGTTTAAGTGTTGATGGTATTGGAGTTAACACTTGACCTTGGTGATGTTTTAGGTGCATATTTGGGCCTATACGTGGACACCAAAAAAGTTTCTTAAAATTTCAGTGATGATTCAGTCGACTGAGGGTGACAATTCAGTCAATTGACTGGCCAGTATGGTGGTTCAGTCGACTGACTTGGAGGGTTCAGTCGATTGACCTGTGACAGTGGAGGATTCTTGGTTTTTCCAATAGCTTTTCAGTCGACTGATGTGGTGGATCTAGTCGACTGGATTCCTGTACGGGGCTAAGTCTATAAATATCAAGCTTTTAGAAGATATTTTAAAATCTTAGCTTCATGAGTAAGTTTCATTTTGTTCTATCTTCTCTCTAAATTTTTATGGGCCTGGGGCTCGATTTTCAGCGATTTGATAGTGGATCCTTAGTATCTATGTCGGGGGCTTCGCATCTATCCGGACAGAATCACATTTTGTCGAGGTTCACTTTTTGAGGCGTTGAGCTTTTAGCTTAACGAGGTAGGATCCTAGATTATGTTGTCGTTAAAGGGTGCTACGTGAAGTTATACGCTTTTCTACCAATTGAAAATTCTTTAAATATTGTATTTTATGTTTAAAACCATGTTGTTCAGATAAAAAGCTTATTTTACGCTTTTTCTTAGTTTATTACATGTTATGGACATGTGGATGTTTGTGGTTTTCAAAAAGGTGGTTCTAAAAATAGAGGATTTATGAAAATCATAAAAATTACGTTTTGGAGGTTTGGAGCTATCCCTCGAGATTGAGTCTCAGGTTTTAAACGTTTTGATAGAAACGGTGGAAACATTTTTAAAAATGCTGTTTGATCTCTATGATTAATGGATGATGTGGCAGTTGGTCATTGGATCTTTTTATACATGATTATATGTAAGGATATGGGTTTGGATGAGAGGAACCTTTTGGGTTGGACTTGTGCATGTGTTTTATGACGTGATATGGCAAAAAGGATCGATTTTGGGATCTAAGGATCGAGCAAGTTTGGACACGAGTTGCTCCATAGTGAGAGACTGAAAAACTGCGTAGATTTGGTTTCTCTGCCCGCCAGCTAGTGAATCGGGAAAGGACGTTAGTTGTGTTAGGGTATAGAAGGTTCTGTTCCTTCCTAGGGCCTGTGTGGCTAGGTTAATTTTAACACTACTTGGCTCTATATGCTCGTTCGGCATCGGTGCCTTTGTTTGCAAACCACGAGTTGGTAGAATCACGTGAAAATGTTAATAACGTGTGCATGCATTGTGAATATGTTGGGTTAATTGAGAATGACAAGATGATTATATATATCATTTTGTTCTCGGTTGTGTGATCCGAGTGGAAAAATAACATTTTGTTACTTCTTTTCTTTACTTATAAAACATTGTTCGCATTAGTTAAATGCTTGGTTTTGAGAATGGAAAACTGTTTTGGAGGCTTATGGGAGTCTGATGGAAAACTTGGAGTTTTATGAATTAAAACCGTTTTGAGGCTCATGTGGTTGAGTCAACTTTATGCTATGTGATTGCATATCCTATTTTACTGCATTATAGTCTGTTTCTATTGGGTTCCGGCTCACATAGTGGGATTTATAAAACTTTTTTCAAGTGAACGTGGCCCTGTAGGTTGACCTTGAGCTGCACGGAGGTGGCTGATGACAAGACTTTGATATTTTGTCTTTGTTAGGTAGTTTATACCTTTTGTATATGTTTCATGTTTGGATGTATCATGTTTCAAAGCTTATGTAATTCTTATGGCCGTGGGCCGATGTATGCATGTTTTATGCTTTTGAGAGAAATCTTGGGTTGGTTGATGTTTTTAGTAGTTTATTATAATGGTTTTCATTGGTTGGTGCAACGGTTTACAAAAGGAGTTTTCAATTGGTTTATGCTTCCTTCAAACTCTTGTGCTTCGAGGGAGATTTTGGAACGGCCTATGCTGCTTTTACAAAGAAAAGATTTTATTATCCAAACATATATTTTGTTTTAAAAGCTTGGCTTGTGGGGCCATAACCGTAGTCTTTATGCTACTCTTTTAAATTAAATAAACTCTCTTGGTAGTGCATTTTACAAAGGTTTTAGCCTTGTTTGAGCTTTAAGATTTTTCATCTGTTTGTGTTTGGGCAATTTTGGTGGTTATTCGTGGGCTTTTTGCGTGATCCAGAGTTTGGGTTGTGACAACTTGGTATCAAAACTCTGGGTTCGAATACCTAAGTGCTGTGGGAAGAGGGTGCATCACCTTATGAGGAAAGATGTGTGTGTGCTTGGTTGCCTGTGTTTATGTTTTAACATGAGAATGTTAACTTGTTGACCATGATAGCTTATTGTGTATATGTGAGTATGGAGGGTGGACCTTAGGATTGATTAGTCTTGTCTTTGGGCATTTAGATTAAAAAACTTGGAAGTCAAGTTAGAAACGCGTGTCGCTGACGTGTTTTCTAGCAAAAAATCTAAGTAGGTTATCCAAAGTGACGTGTCATTCTGGGCGGTTCTCCTTGGTATGTGTGATGTGTCTGCATAATTATTTTGGTTATGTGTTAGCATGATTAGGTGGTACGTGTTAAGAATAACATGATAGGTTGTTGTGTTCTGTATTTCCTTTATATATGAACTGTATATCTCGGAGACGACGAGATTGTGGTTTGGATCTTGGAGTGCGACTCAGTTGCAGTGGTTGCTGAAAGGCAAGGTTATGGGTTGAGTGTCGATCGCTTGGTGCATTGTGGAACTCGTTGGTGAGTTGGGGTTACCACATGAGGTTGGCCTCGATTAGCGAATTGTTGAGTGTTTGCATGAGCAGAGTTTATTCGGGTGTAATCGAAGCAAGGTTAGTGGCATGGTTTTGGTAGATGGCTCCCCTTGTGAGAATGTTATCGAAAGTTGTAATTGTGTTATGGATAGCCTTGGGAGTAGGGGCGATGGGGTGTCAAAGACCTTAAGAATCAATTGTGATGACAGGATTTGTGGATAGTTATAAGCCCTTTAGGTTAAGGTTTAGTGTACGTGGTTCTGGCCGTGTGATGGATTAGGTACGTCATGAGCCATGCTACATCATGTGTCGTGTACTCGGGATAGGGTATAGACGGGAACATAGTGGTTGGGAGCGTAGTGATCCTTGGTCGGGCGTATGTTAAGATGATAGAACGTAAGCAGTTCTGGGGATATCCCTTGCTAACAGGGTGTTGTTGGTAGTCTGAGTAATGTCTGAGGACTTGGACGTTGTAAACCTTACTGAGGTTTAGGGGGACGGGTATGAGTTATAGATATGCTGAGATGAGCATGGGTCGTGACAGTATTGGAAGGTGAAAGGGTTCAGGTTACGATTCTAACATGCAATGAGTATCAATTCTGTGGGATTCCTACGAGAATGCAAGTCAGCGGTTTGGTCGTTATCCTAGTGATTAGGAGCTCGTGTTTGGGAACTGTGCTTGGTGCATGAGGTTTAAAAGGACCGTAGAAGGGTTCGATAGTGTGGTCGGCTTAGTGCTAAGGTGGTGTATCCCACGTGCGATATGTTTGGAGCTTGTTAGTGTTTGACCTTAGGTTCAAAGGTGGGTATGTTTTTTGCCTATGAGAACGAAGTGTGGAATAATAAGGTTCAGCAATGTACCGTGTGGTTTGGCTGGCCTAGGGTGATTGGTGAGAAATTGTGAATTAAGATATCTGTGATCGATGTGTGCTCGAAGAGCGGAAGTGCTGAGATGTCTGCATGGTTGTGGGAGCTATTAGTAACTCTGGATGAAGGGTCTCAGGATTGGGTTCCCTTTGTTTGGTGTCGTGCGCTTTATATGTGAGTTGCTTGGATAGTGGGCTTAAGGCCGTGACGTGGTTGTGGTTTACCAAGCAGGAGTTAGGTGGATAAGCGTAACCTTGTGGGGTGAGGTTTGAGCATGATGGGAATGTTGACGTGTGTCTCCATATATGATTGGTGAGGAGCTTGTAGTCCTATGGGATGTGTTATACAAGGTATGATGATTGATGACGTTCACGTGTGTATGAATGAGGCCTGAGAGTTGAGAGCTTGGTGTAGCGGATGATCTGAGTTTTGTGATCGGGGTTGATGGCAGCTGTTTGACTGTGGTCGATGTGGCCTCAAGGTAAGGTTTACAGGGTTCTTTGGGGGCTAAGTGTGGATGGGTACTGGGAGTACGTTGAAGTGGGGTCATGATTTCTTGTTGACCCTTTTCTTTTCTTCGGATGGAGAGAGAGTTTCCTTATAGGCGGTTATCTGGTACAAGTTGTTTCATCTTGGTTGGATGTAAATACCGGAATCATGATCGATTCTAATTTGGTTATGTTTTGAGACTATGAAAATCTCTGTGGATTTTGTACCCGTGTTGTGATCCTTGGAGTTGTGCCTTGGAAACTTGTATCGCCGTGATCGGATGATTGTAAGATTGATTCTTCATGGTTTCAATGTGTGGTTCATGGTTACGTGCTTTCTTAGATGTTGAGCGTTTGTGTGTAACCTGGGGTCCGATTGCTCCCGTGGTTGGGGACCGTAAAGAATTGCATGTTTGGGTTGGTATTATCCTACGGTGGAAGATCGTAAAAGAGTACGTATGATTTTGGTAAGCGTAGTAGGTCGTGGTAACCTAGTCGAGTATGATCGTTGAACCATTTGGGTTGTGTTCCATGTGTTGCTTGTTCTTGTTGACAAGGGAGTTAGTGTTGAAACGTAAAATTCTTTTCTACAGTAATTAGTTGAGGATCGTTAACTGTTGTGTGCGGCTTGTTCGAGATTATGTGAGTATGGTTGTACATCTAGCTCTTGGCAGAGTGGGAACTTTATCGAAACAATACGGCTGTGAAATTCACATGGTGGGTTTCTGATAGACTTTTGTGAGTCTGGATTTGGGTTTTGTCTAGGACTTGGAACTGCTCAGAGTTCTTAGAGTCGAGGAGTGATCATTGACTGTGGTAAGTGGTGTGCTTTGGAGTAACCATTTGTTTGGATGGTGGTCCCGAGAGTATAGTAAGGTAAGCGTTAGAAAGGATTCGATGATTGAGAAATCTTGGTTAGTGTGGCCTATTTAGACCGATGCGATTATTTAGTTAGGAACAGAAGAGCCGTGATGCGTTCTGTATATGAGAAAATTGCCAAGTGTAAGAGGCAAGTCTTGGTTGGTTACTTGACAGATAAGTCTTAGGTTCGAATATTCTTCTATTGTGGACTCAAAGGGATTGATCTAGGTGTCATGAGTTTAGGGTTGATGTCAGATGACGGTCATCATGTTTGCTTGTCGGATGATGGTGATGATGCTTGCTTGTTAGATGACGGCGATCGTGTCTAATTTGAGGTTGATTTGTAGCCTTAGTATCAGTGATTGGATAGTGAGATGTTGAGTTGTGTAGTGATGTGCGGTTGCACGGGAGACATGGTTGGGTTTGTGTAGGTTATCGGATATCTATGAGATGTTCTGTCTGCGTGACGTGTTTGGTTAAGTGACTCGTTGGGGTCAAGTGACTTTGTGGCTGTGATACCGAATTGGTTTTCGATCGTGTGGAACCTTCTCTGGGATAATGGTGTGACACCTAATGTTACTCTAGGGTGAGAGGAAGGTTGAGATGAAAAGCGTTCTTTGGTATTCCAGGTGAGTTAAATGAGCTTTTCTCTTGAATCAGGTGTTTGTGTTGTTGTCATGGATGGGCATTGTGTCAGCTACGTGATGGCGTGGTTAGCATCAGCAAGGAAGCGATATGGTATCAAAGTGGGTGGTTCTCTGGTGATTGTTAGAACTTGAGTAAAGTTTGTGCGTGTAGTATGTGACTTCGTGTGATTGGTGTCAGGGTTCGACGTCGTGTGTTTGGACTCGCGGAGATAGTCCTTAGGGTGCATGGTGCGGTCTGATTGAGCCAGTATGAGGCAGTGAGAACAAGGGTGATAGTTCCTATGTCCTGGAGTAGAGAGTGTCTTGGGACCAGGTTCCATGATGGATTGGTTTCGTGTGATGCGTTGGTCGCTTGAGTGGTTTGTGTTCGGTGAGAGTTATGTTTCAAGTTTAGCAGTGTGAGTTGGATCTTGATCTGATGTTTTATGGATGTTGCATGGACGACAATGGTGTCAGTGGGACTTACACGTGCGAGCAGTTTGTGTGGACATCGAATCTTTAAGTGATGTTTATATCGTGTGACAACAGGTTTGGGATTCCAGTTGCTGGGGCATTTCGACTGTTGTGCAGTGTTACTGGGTTTGCATAAAAGATTATCAATGGTTGATGAGATGGTGTTTGGCTTGAGTTTCAGAGTTGAATTTCGTGGACAAAATTCCTTTAAGAGAGGGAGAGTTGTGAGACCTCGAACCATTTTATTTTTGAAATGTTTAAGTGTTGACGGTGTTGGAGTTAACACTTGACCTTGGTGATGTTTTAGATGCATATTTGGGCCTATGCATCAACACCAAAAAAGTTTCTTGAAATTCTAGTGATGATTCAGTTGACTAAGGGTGGCAATTCAGTCGATTGACTGGGCAGTATGGTGGTTCAGTCGACTGACATGGAGGGTTTAGTCGACTAACCTGTGACGGTGGAGGATTCTTGGTTTTTCCAGTAGCTTTTCAGTCAACTGATGTGGTAGATCCAGTCGACTGGATTCCTGTACGGGGTTGAGTCTATAAATATCAATCTTTTGAAAGATATTTTAAAATCTTAGCTTCATGAGTAAGTTTCATTTTTCTCTACCTTCTCTCTAGATTTTGATGGGCCCGGGGCTTGGTTTTCAGCGATTTGATAGTGGATCCTTAGTATCTGTGCCAGGGGCTTCGCATATATCCGGACAGAGTCGCGTTTCGTCGAGGTTCATTTTTCAAGGCGTCAAGATTTTGGCTCAACGAAGTTAGATCCTAGACCATGTTGTCGTTAAAGGGTGTTACGTGCAGTTGTATGCTTTTTTACCCATTAAAAATGCTTTAAATGTTGTATTTTATGTTTAAAACCATGTTGTTCAGATAAAAAGCATATTTTACGCTTTTTCTTGGTTTATTATATGTTATGGACGTGTGGATGTCCGTGGTTTTCAAAAAGATGATTTTGAAAACAAATTTACGAAAATCTTGAGAATTGTGTTTTACAGGTTTAGAGCTAACCCTCAGGGTTGAGTCTCAGGTTTGAAACGTTTTGATAGAAACGGTGGAAACATTATTGAAAATGTTGTTAATCTCCATGATTAATGGATGATGTGGCGGTTGGCCATTGGATCTTTTTATACATGATTATATGTAATGATATGGGTTTGGGTGAGGAACCTTTCGGGTTGGACTCGCGTGTGTGTTTTGTGACGTGATATGTCAAAAAGGACCGATTTTGAGATTTAAGGATCGAGCAAATTTGGGCACGAGTTGCTCTACGGTGAGAGACTAAAAAATTGCACAGATGTGGTTTCTCTGCATGCCGGCTAGTGAACCGAGAAAGGACATTAGTTGTGTCGGGGTATAGAAGATTCTGTTACTTCCTGGGGCCTGTGTGGCCATGTTGATTGTAATGCTACTTTGGTCTACATGCTCGTCCAGGATTGTTGACTATGTTTGCAAACCACTAGTTGGTAGAATCACGCAAAAGTGTTAATAACGTGTGCGTGTGTGCGTGCGTTGTGAATGTGTTGGGTTGATTGAGAGTGACAAGATGATTATATATATCGTTTTATTCTCGGCTGTGTGATCCGAGTAGGAAAATAACGTTTTGTTATTGCTTTTCTTTACCTGTGAAACGTTGTTCGCATTGTTTAAATGCTTGGTTTTGAGGATGAAAAACCATTTTGGAGGCTTATGCGAGTTTGATGGAAAACTTGGGGTTTTATGAATTAAAACCGTTTTGAGGCTCATGTGGTTGAGTCAACTTTATGCTATGTGATTGCATATCCTACTTTATTACATTATAGTCTGTTTTTATTGGGCTTCGGCTCACGTAGTAGGATTTGTAAAACCTTTTTCAAGTGAACGCAGTCCTATAGGTTAACCTTGAGGTGCCCGGAGGAGGTTGATGACAAGACTCTGATGTTTTGTCTTTGTTAGATAGTTTATACATTTTGTACATGGTTCATGTTTGGATGTATCATGTTTCAAAGTTTATGTAATTCTTATAGTCGTGGGCCGATGTATGCATGTTTTATGCTTTCGAGAGAAACCTTGGGTTGGCTGTTGTTTTTCATAGTCTATTATAATGGTTTTCGTTGGTTGGTGCAACGGTTTACAAAAAGAGTTTTCAATTGGTTAATGCTTAATTCAAACTCTTGTGCTTCGAGAGAGATTTTGAAGTGGCCTATGCTGGTTTTACAAAGAAAAGATTTTATTATCCAAACATATATTTTGTTTTAAAGGCTAAGCTTGTGGGGCTGTAACCGTAGTCTTTTGGGCTATTCTTTTAAATTAAATAAACCATCGGTAGTGCGTTTTACAAAAGTTTTAGCCTTGTTTAAGCTTTAAGATTTTTCATCCATTTGTGTTTGGGCAATTTTGGTGGTTGTTCGTGGGCTTTTCGCGTGATCCGGAGTTTGAGACATGACATTATAATTCTCAAGACTTGATTCAAATTTTATAGCATGGATTATAATTATCATATAATCACTTTAAAACATTAATCATCTAATTTAAAACATATACTTCAAGTTCTACAACAAAGACTTATTCAATCATACACTCAACAACTAAAGGGTCAATTTTCAAGTATCAATTTAAAAAGAACAATAGTGTTTTAGGATACCTAGACTTTAAGTTAAGTTTTGAATTTTGGACACCACTTAGATAACAATATTTTCTACAAATTTTATGTTTAACACTAAGTTTCAATCCTAAGGCAAATAGGTCATTAATTTCTAAAGGAAAATGGTTTAGCACTTTTAGGCATATTTAACAAAATTTGTGCTTCTGTTGATCAGGTGTTTGGGGCATTAAATCAAGTCACAACAGGCCCACTTTTGGATGTCTTAGTTTAGTATGTCTTCTACATTTCTTATGAAATGTGCAGAGGTTGGTTGTTTGGAAAAAATTAGAGTTTTTGACCATGTTGTAAAACGGGTTCAGTCTGTCAAAAAGTACTCAGCAGAGTTTGTCACCAACAGTGGGTTTGAAACTTGTTTGGGACACCAAACAAGGGAAACAACTCCCCACATGAATGGAATTTAGCAGAAAAAGAAATGCAACAACATGCAGACACAGAGAGAGTTCAATAAAACAAAAATTCTGCATAGGATAGGTAGCTTTTGATTTTTAATCTTCCCTTGTGAGAAACTATCGGATTTACTGCTAATTAGTGAACATGATGTTTTAAACTGTTCAGCTGTTTGTGTAAACCAAGACAATAGAGTTCACACAGAATCTTTCTAACATAGCTTGGTTCTCACAGTTGTGCTCATTTCGGCCCTGAACATGCCTGATCATTCATAAGTGCTTCAAAGAATTTAGCCTAAACAATTCTCATAGAACTGATCCAGTTTACACTCATATAGGTGATTCTTATTAAGAGTATCTTGCCATACCCCACTTAGATATCTAAGATGTAAAAATCATTAAAAGCATAGCTTATCCTTAAACACGCTGCAGACATCACTATTTCATCATAGAAATGGGTAGAAGTTAATCTCCCTAGTAATTCCCCTAGAGTCACACATAATTTGGTTGTCTCATTGAACCCAGATCTTGGGATCTCCAGTCAGCTAGGTTGGGTTTCCATTAAGGTGTCTCTTTAGTAATAGGATTTAGTCTCATTCCCCTCGATGAACAATTTACTTGCTCTCTGGTCAAACCTTTGGTTAATGGATCTGCGATATTATATTTTGACCTTATGTACTTAATGGATATAACTCCACTTGAGAGCAATTATTTAACGGTATTATGTGTACGACGTATATGTCGTGACTTACCATTACATAAATTACTCTATGCCCTTCCAATTACAGATTAACTATCACAATAAATACAAATTGCTGGCACATGTTTAGGCCACATTGAAATAACCTCTAAGAAATGGTGTAGCCATTTTTCCTCTTCCCCATCTTTATCTAAAGCTATGAACTCAGCTTCCATTGTTGACCTAGCGATGCATGTCTATTTGGAAGATTTTCAAGACACAACTGCACCTCCGAGAGTAAAGATATGTCCACTTGTTGATTTTGAGTCTTTTATATCAGATATCCAGTTAGCATCACAATAGCCTTCCAGAACAGCTGTATATATAATATAACACAATCCGTAGTTACTGGTGTATCTTAAATATCTAAGAACCCGAACTATTTCTTTCCAGTGGTCTGCCATTGGGTTATTTGTGTATCTACTTAATTTACTCACTGCATACGCTATATCCAGTCGTGTGTAGTTCATTAAGTACATTAGACTCCCAATAATTCTAAAATATTCCAATTGAGATATGCTTTTGCCCGTATATTTGGACAAATGTAGATTTACATCTATTGACGTCCTTGCAGGACGATCATCATTCTTGGAGAATTTACCAAGTATTTTCTCAATGTAATATGATTGAGATAAAGCATATCCCTCGGATGTTTTAGAAATTTTCATTCCTAAAATAACATCTTCCACTCCCAAATCTTTCATGTTAAACTGTTTGTTTAACATTTTCGTAGTAGATTTGATCATTTGATCATCACTACCTATGATAAGCATGTCATCAACGTAAAGACAGACGATGGCATATCATTTGTCTTTGTTTTTAACATAGACACACTTGTCACATTCGTTTGTCTTAAAACCATTTGACATCATAGCGTTGTCAAACTTCTCATGCCATTACTTTGGCGCTTGTTTTAAACCATAAAGAGATTTGACGAGCTTACAAACTTTATTTTCTTGTCCTGGAATAACAAACCTTTACAGTTATTCCATGTAAATCTCTTCATTCAATTCACCATTCAAGAATGCCGTATTTACATCTATTTGATGTATATCCAAATTAAATAACGCAGTTATGAAAATTAACATACGTATAGACGTTATTGTTGTAATTTGTGAATATGTATCAAAGTAATCAAGACCTTCCTTTTGTCCGTATCCTTTGACCACATGTCTTGCTTTGTACTTGTCAATTGATCCATCTGCCTTCATCTTTCTCTTAAATATCCATTTATATCCAAGTGGTTTATAACATGGTAGAAGATCCACCAATTCCCATGTATGATTTTGAAGGATGGATTTAATCTCGCTATTTACGGCCTCTTTCCATAATGGGGCTTCTGCACTGGACAACGCCTCCTTATAAGTATGAGGCTAGGATAGAAAATCTGGACCAAAAAATTTAGATATTCTAGCCCGTTTGCTACGGCTAGGTTCTATATCCTCTTCTTTCTGGTCTTCATCATGATCACTACTCTGAGTAGTGTATAAGTTCTGTTTATAGAACTTGTCTCTTGTCCAGATTTACAAGAAAATACATGTTCAAAGAACACTGCATTCCTTGACTCAATAATACTATTAACATGCATATCTGAAATTTTAGATTTGTGAATAAAAAATTGATAAGCACTACTATTATTAGCATAACCGATGAATACATAGTCAATGATTTTAGGTTCTGATTTTGACCTCTTTGGTGTAGGCACTGCTACCTTTGCCAAACACCCCACACTCTTAAGAATTTGTAGGCACACATTCGACCTTTACACAATTCATAAGGTGTCTTATTCATCTTCTTGTGGGGTATCTTATTAAGAATATAATTAGCTGAAAGAACAGCTTTTGCTGACATGTTCTGAGGTAGTCCAGAACTAATCAACATAGTATTTATCGTATCCTTTAATGTTGTATTCTTCCATTTAGCAACACCATTTTGCTGTGGAGAACAGAGCGCAGTGGTTTGATGAATTATGCCATGCTGTGAATAGAATTCACCAAAATGCAATTCATATTCACCACCTCTATCGCTCCTTAGAGCTTTGATCTTTTTTCCAAGTTGATTTTCAACTTCATTCGTGTAATGTATAAACATTTCCAAGACTTCGTTCTTATTTCTAAGCAAATAGATATAGCAGTATCTAGTACTATCGTCAATAAAAGTAATAAAATATTTTTTACCACCTCTTGTTTGAATTGATTTAAAATCACAAATATCACTGTGAATTAAATTAAGAGGTTCTGTATTCCTTTCAACAAAATGGAATGTAGCCTTAACTAATTTCGTCTCTGCACAAATCTCACATTTGTGATTCAGATCAATATCAAATTTAGACAGGCAATTATTGTTAATTAATCTATGCATAGAATTATAATTAACATGTCCTAATCTACCATGCCATAAAAAAGACTCAATAGTATAAGCAGAAGATGCGTTATTCTTATTCATAGTAATAGAAGGTTTTGGTACAACAACCATTACATTCAATTTGAAAAGACCGCCTGACTAATAACCCTTACCCATAAACATCCCACCTTTTGTGAGTAGAAATTTATCAGACTCAAACACTAGCCTAAACGCATTCTTCCTCAACAAAGACACAAAAACAAAATTCTTGCGAATGTTTGGCACATGCAGCATGTTGTTGAGCATGAGTTCCTTCCCTGAAATCATCTTCAAAATAACATTTCCCTGTCCTTCCACCTTGGAGGTAAAAGAGTTCCCTATGTACAGCTATTCTCCATCTATCGTCTGATAAGTGGCAAACATTCGTCTGTTTGAACAAATGTGGTGAGTAACTCCAGTGTCCACCCACCATTCTCTAGGGTTTCTAACAAAGTTTGTTTCAGACACAATGGCAGAAAGACTGATGTCATCCACCCCAGTAGAAAGGTTATCCACTTCGATCACGTTGGCTTGGGCATTCTTCTTGCGCTTGCTGTGATAGTCCTTTGCTTGATGCCCGGGCTTGTCATAGATGTAACACTTACCCTTGAATTTGAGTCTCTTAGAGTCCCTGCCTTTATCACCAACATGCTTTCTCTTCTTGTTGTTGACCTTAGGCGCCTGTTCCACAACATTTTCCTTGGACTCCATCCTGGTTTTCCTCTCAGACTTGTGGTTGTCTTCTTCTATCCTCAATCGGATAATCAGCACCTTCAATTTAATCTCCTTATGCTTATGCTTCAAGTAATTCTTGAAATCTTTCCACCCCTGCGGTAATTTCTCAATAATAGCTGTAACTTGAAAAGATTCACACAGAAACATACCTTCCACATGAATATCACGCAGGATAAGTTGGAGATCCTAAACTAGTTCAACAACTGGCTTTGAATCCACCATCTTATAATCTAGAAATTTACCGATGACGAATTTCTTGGTACCGACATCTTCTGTCTTATATTTGCAATCTAAGGATTCCCACAGTTCCTTTGCCATCTTGACTGGACTAAACACGTTGTATAGTGTGTTGTCCAATCCATTGAGGATATAATTTCAGCACAGGAAGTTAGCATGATTCCATGCATCCACAGCAGCAACTGCTTGTCAGTGAGTTTCACCTTCAGTTAGTACCGGAGCAGCCTCACGTAGGAATCTAGCCAGATTGAGTGTAGTTAGATATAACAACATTTTCTGTAGCTATCTTTTAAATTCAGCTCCATTGAACTTCTTTGGCTTTTCTCCATGATTCACCAGAACTGTCATAGTGACAGTTGATATCATTAAAGGTACAATCGGGATAGTGTTGGAGGCAAAACTGCTAAGATCATTATTTTTGCAAATGATTTTCGATCAAAAAATAACTAAGCGGGCAAACGCCAAAATGGGCTCCAAATAAAATTTTTGACATCGAACGATCAAAATAAAACTTGTGCAATTAAAGTTAATTTAAAAGAATATCTTTTTGTCGGTCGATTTTTCAACTACGATTTGATTCTGAGTTGAAACTCCTGTCAGATCTTCTACTGTATTCCCTTACGCGATTCTTGAACGTAGTGTGGGCTACGGACTATTGAGAACTCGTACCGGTAGAACCCAAATATCTTTAGTCTTGAAAGATAAGTTATAATTTAAAATTGGTTCCTCCTACCCGCATATATATATAGGGTTACAGCAAGGATCTGGGGAGTAATTATGAATAAGGCTTCTAGTGAAACATACACACCTATCAGCGATTTCTGCAATTATGAAAAAGCAGCAGCGATTTCTACAATTTCCATAAAACACTGAATTACAGTTCGCACCACTAAAGAACTATAATTGCACTCTGACCTATAATCTCAAGACCATCTAGCATTGAGCTCCTATTATTAAATACTTACCATTTCTCCTCATGTTAAGATTTTCGATACCTGCCAATTAAATTTAATTACTGACAATTTAATTTAATCGGTATCTTGATATTTCTTAAGCCCTTCCGCTTAACTTATTTGACCGTCGGATAATCAAATCCGCCTGCAGGGTTTGGCCCGGTTAAAACTTATAAGCTTCCTTAAGGTGGTATCATCAATCTCGATCTTTCGGGATGTAGATTCTGTCAATAATTAATATTTTCCATATAAATAATACCGTTATCCAACTCACCAGAAATATAGACCAATATAAGTTCGCGCCCTCTAATGAATTAAAACAACAAATATTAAATATATACAAATCAATAATTATTTTAAGATTAAGAGGATAAGCACTATTTATAATAACCTTAGGGTCTGAATTAATTTATATAGTCAGTATAAAATTAATTACCCCAAATGTCCTGTTTAATACCCACAAAGTGTGCTGGCACAAAGAGTCAGAATAATAGATGACGCTATTATCTGTTCCCTATAACCAAGATAGGCCTACTAAAACTCTGTGCCACAATTGTACCGATAGTATGTCCATTTTTTTCTAAACTGTGAACATAAAACTTATATTCTACAAGAACTTAAAATCTAATTTTTTGTGTGTTACCCGTACTCCACACAACAAATTAAATACTATACAGAATATTAGACATTCATGCATAACAAAGAAATGATATGCATACATTACTCATAAAGATTCTCATAAAATTAAATACTAAAATTATGGTTTTCAGTATACCAACCCTTACAATCTTTTACTTATACTTAAAAGTATGCTGCCATACATCTAACTCCCATGCCCTTTACATGGCTATCAAAAGTCTTAGCCGGTAAGCTCTCTTTGTAAAAGGATCTGCAAGATTGTCTCTTGATGCAATCTTAGTCATAGTAACATCACCTCTCTATACAATTTCTCGTACTAGGTAATACTTACGCCCAATGTGCTTGCCTTTCTTATGGACCCTTGGCTCCTTCGAGTTTGCAACCGCTTCGCTATTGTCATAGTAAAGTGTAATAGCCGATTAAACTAAAGGTACCACCTCTAGATCCAACAGGAAGTTCCTGAGCCAAACGGCCTCTTTGGTTGCTTCAGAAGCTGTCACATACTCGGCCTCTGTGGTAGAATCAGCAATACAAGACTGCTTGATACTGCTCCAGCTTATAGCTCTACATCCTAAGGTAAATACATATCCTGAGATAGACTTATGGGAATCCCTATCAGACTGGAAATTTGAGTTTGTGTACCCCAAGGGTACTAGACTGTCTGCCTAGTAAACCAATATATAATCCTTAGTCCTTTTCAGGTACTTAATTATATTCTTTATTTTAGTCTAATGCTCCTGCCCTGGATTAGACTGATACCTACTAACCATGCTAACGGTAAAGCAGATGTCGAGTCTAGTGCAAAGCATAGCATACATGAGGCTTCTACTGCCGGAGCATAAGGAACCGCCTTCATCTTCTCTATCTCATCATGTGCTTTAGGGCACTGATCCTTGGATAGAGTGATTCTATGCCTGAAAGAGAGAAACCCTTTATTGGAATCTTACATGTTAAAACGAGCAAGGATATTATCGATATATTTTGCTTGTGATAAGCCCAACATCCTTTATTTTCGATCTCGCACAAGCTTGATC
>JAULJZ010123676.1:0-11132 GCA_032270985.1 Heliamphora pulchella
TTAATTTAATCGGCATATTGATATTCCTTAAACCCTTTCGCTTAACTTATTTGACCGCCGAATAATTAAATCTACCTACAGGATTTAGCCCGATCGAAACATATAAGCTTCCTTAAGGGGGTATCGTCAAACTCGATCTTTCGGGGCGTAGATTTCGTCAATAATTAATATTCGCCATATAAATAATACCGCTATCCAACTCACCGAGATTATAGATCCATATAAAATCGCACCATCTAATAAATCAAAACAACGAATATTAAAAATACGCAAATCAATAATTATTTCAAGATTAAGAGGATAAGTACTATTCATAATAACCTTAGGGTGTGAATTAATTTATATAGCCAGTATAAAATTAATTACCCCAAATGTCCCGTTCAATACACACAAAGTATACTAGCACAGAGAGTCGAAACAATAGACGACGTTATGATCTGTTCCCCGTAACCAAAATAGGCCTACTAAAACTCTATGCTACAATCGTACCAATGGTATGTATGCTACAATCGTACCAATGGTATGTTCATTTCCATATAAACTGTGAACATAAAACTTATATTCTGCAAGAACCTAAAATCTGATCTTCAGTGTGCAAGTCGTACTCTACACACCGGATTAAATACTATACAGAATATTGGACATCCATGCATAACATTATAGAAATAATATACATACATTACTCATAAAAATTCTTATAAAATAGAAAATTAATTTTATTAAAAAAATAAAATTAAATACTAAAGACATGATTTTCAATATACCAACCCTAACAGGATGTTGCTCTTTTTGTTTGACATTGCCTTACTTGCCAACAGGTGAAGGCCGAGCATTAGAGGCCAGTGGGTATGTTGCAACCTTTACCGGTGTCTGAGTTGAAATGGGAGAATATTACTATGGACTTTGTATCAAGATTTCCTAAGTTTCAAAGGGGCGTGATGTTGTTTAGGTTATGGTGGACAGATTGACCAAGTTCGCACACTTTCTTTATATCTGTATGACAGACTCAGTTGATAAACTTAATAAGTCTTATGTGAGTGAGATTGTTAGACTCAACGGAGTACCAGGTTCGCCCACTTCACTTCACGCTTTTGGGAGAGTTTGTAGTCAGCCATGAGGACGAGTCTACTTCTCAGTACTACTTTCCATCCTTAGACAGATGGCCAATCAGAGCATACCATTCAGATACTCGATAATATGTTGCGAGCGTGTGTTTTAGACTTTCGTGGGTCATGGGAGGACTATTTGCCGTTGGTATAGTTTTCCTACAATAACAATTACCAGACAAGTATTGAGATGGCGCCTTATGAGCATTGTATGGTAGACCTTGTAGGTTACTTGTTTATTGGGCCGACGTTGGAGAGACGGTAGTATTGGGCCCAAACTTGTACGTGAGACCACGAAAAAGGTCGTCGCAATTCGTAAATGTTTACTAATAGTACAGACTCGTTAGAAGAGCAATGTAGATAAGAGGAGGAGACTATTAACATTTGAGGTGGGAGACCATGTGTTCTTGAAGGTCTCACCACGGAAGGGTTTGATGAGGTTCGGGAAGAGCGGGAAGCAATCATCACATTTTATCGGACCGTTTGAGATCCTTAATAGGATTAGAGCGGTGGTCTATCGCCGTGTCTTGCCACCGCAATTGCATTCCGTGCATAACGTTTTTTAGGTGTCACGACCCATTTCTAAACATGGCATCCGTAACCGGCCAGTGAGTCAAAACTCACTGAAGGTCTCTTTGTTTCTTTATCTTCCACTCTTTATTTTAAATTTTTGACAACTATTTTTTTTTTCTTTTTAAACCATCCCATTCAAAGTCATCTCAATTTCAAAACAAAAGTAAATTATTCCCAGAAAGTTCTTACAAAAATAAACCTCCAAAACTTCTACTAGTGAAGTTAACATCCATACTTAATACATGGATTGAAATGTAGGATTTGAAATGTAGCAATTACATAACTTGAAATAAACTATGAATTAATTAAAACTTTCTTTTCTCTGCTACCTGTTCTTTCATGCATTCTAGTAACACCTGAAATTTTTCAACATCCATTAGCAATGCTAATGTAAATTTATTGATATCTGAATTATTAACTATTTTACAATGTCATAATGATATATTTCAAACGATTCTGCCAGTTATTTAGTAGGGAGCGACCTCACAATTAATATGGTGGAAATGATTATTTCTTATAGCCACCTGACTGTAGCTCCAACCTTATTACCTCGCCTTGATGGTATGCTTAACGTCTCCCAGCAATTAGGACACTATTTAACCGATCATTCTTACTCATTCATTCGTTTCTATTCAATCATCAAAATTCATTTACCATTCTTTAACAGTGTAGCATATCAAACATTCACGTAAAATAAAGAATAATTCAGATATCAAATGATTCACCTGGTCTAGCAGGATTTAATTTCAATTGTTGTAGAACTTCAAATCTAGTAAGCATGTTAAAATTACAATTAGATAGCATTCCACGTTTCAATTATTCTATTTTTTTATAACTCTATATGTATTTTAAAAATCTAAATCATTAAAAATTATTAAAGACGTACCCAAAAAATTAATTCATTTTATTTCATAAAACTAGTTAAAAACATGTAAAAATATCAATTTTGACTTTATAAAATATTCTATTTTTATAACATATAAAATTACATACACACTTTTTAATAAAATCTTTTTATCTTTTAAGATAACTATTTTGTATTAAATAATAGGATTATTTTTTCTTTCATAAAGCATTGATTAACCAAATATATATACCAAATATATATAGTTTAGTTATTTTCTTTTTCACAACTTTAAAAAAATCTAACTTTATTATTATTATTATTATTTTTTTTTTATATATAAACACAAGTATAATTTAAAACACATAACCAACAGAAAATAAAAATAAAACAAAAATCAAAAATCAAAACAAAACCAAACAGAAAATAACAAAACCATTGCATGACATAAAAACTAAACCTAGCAGTAACCTTAATAATAACAACAAACAGAAGCAACCCATCCCACCAACAGAAACAAATCAAACAACAAAATCAAAACAAGACCCACATCACCGCATGCAACGGCCAAGCATGCGATGGGTTTCCTTCATTTATTTTTAGTCAACTTTGAGACACTCATCTAGACAATCCAGATGTCGGTTTTCACGGCCATTCGCAGTTACGCGTAGGAGGCCGTGAGATGAATCTAATAAAACTTACGGTGGTCGAAACGGAGGTCCGAAGTGACAGCTGTGGTTGTCTAAAGTTATCCCGAAAAACTATTTTTTAACAAAATTATAAAATGATAATTTTCTGGTTTGAGTTTACCGGAGCAGTTTATGTGATATCTTGGTATCCCACTTCGGAAAGAGAGAGAGAGTTCTTGGGCTATAAAGGAAAAACCTTGGACCCTTATATTCAACGAGGTCTTTTCCCAAGTGATAGAGACCCTAGCAGAACTCCACAGTTAAGCTTGCTTACGCTGAAGCAATGCAAGGATGGGTGCCCCCTAGGAAGAACAAAATCGTGATGACTTTGTCCAAAACGGACAATATCGTTGCTATATGAAGGTCAGGGCTTTACAGATGGTATTAGAGTCGACTCTCCCGACCCACCTTTGAGTGTGGGCCCTTGCCATCTTGCGCGACATGTAAATGGGGCTACTAAGTGGGCGGGTCGATAAGGAATGGCAGGCTACCGAAGTTGGTAGGCTACTGAACGGGGATGTGCAGCCCAAATGGGAGTGGATTGTGATATCTTGGTGTCCCACTTCGAAAAGGGAGAGGGAGTTCCTAGGCTATAAAGAAAAAACCTTGGACCCTTACATTCAACGAAGTCTTTTCCCAAGTAGTAGAGACCTTAGCAGAACTTTGCAGTTAAACGTGGTTACACTGGAGCAATGCAAGGATGGGTGACCCCCTAGGAAGAACAAAACTGTGATGGCTTTGCCCAAGCAAACAAAATCATTGCTATGTGAAGGGTTGGGGTGTTACAGTTTACTTGCGATCGGAGCCGTTCACTGCCAGTGTTAGAGCATCAAAAGGGTAGTGACCACTGTTGGTAGTGGGTGGTGGTCGTGAACAATGGTGATGATGTCCGAAACTAAACTGGTGGTTGGTGTGTGCACTATGCATATGTGGCGTGGTGTTTGGTGGTAGGTTCTGGTGGTTTCGACAATGGTGTGTGGTAGTTTTGGTGATGGTGGGTGGTGGATTGTGGTACGGGTGATAATCACCATCGAGAGAGAGAGAGAGAGAGAGAGAGTTACCGGTGATGAGAGATGGGGCCGACGGTGGAGGGTGGTGGCGTGTGGCAGTGGTTACTGAGAGGGAAGGAGGTGGAGAGGTGAGAGACGGGAAAAGGAGAGACAACCGATAAAGAGAGAGAGAGAGAGAGAGGGAGGTAACTGGCAGCGACGAGAGGCAGCGACGGCATCGGCGAGGTCATCGATGATGGTGGTGAGCGAGGACGGCAGCGTGGGCGTCGGGGAGGGGTTGGTGTCAGGGTCGGTGTCACACCCCAAACTCCGAGACACGTGAAACACCCACAAACAACCATACAAAGCTGAAAAGAAATACTCAACCCGATGTTTTACTGTCAAGATATAAGACATTCATGCATTAAACATAATCGCCAACAGGCTTGCAACATACAGTTCCAAAACCAAAACATGTAAAACATACATGATCCCAACAAAACAAAAAGAGAAGACTACTGGTCTTCTGCCCCAACCCACTCCCCCGGATCAACCTGCGTGATTGTATGCACCTGAAAAATATTTTCAAATCCCCACCATGAGCCAAAGCTCAGCAGAAACTCGACAAGCATGAGCCTCGACTCTTATGAACCTCAAACACAACACAAACCATCCACACAACGCAACTCATGCAACCCTCACCACACAACACATGCCATCCACGCAATGCAACACATGCAACCCTCACCCCAACTCATGCAACCCACGCAACATATGCGTACCTACAACTCACGCAGCAACCGCTACACCTGTAACCCGCGCAACACACACAACGCACGCAACCCAACCCGTGCAACCTACACATCACTTGGATCCTCAAGACCACATTTTCGTCCCTCAGATTCCCACACACACACATCGTCAACCAGAGTTAATGTCTATTGGACCACATTTCCGTCCATTGTCAACCAGAGTTAACGTCTATCGGACCACAATTTCGTCCATTGTCACCACACACACATATATGAATAAAACCAGAGTTTTATATACATGAGGACCACATTTTCGTCCGACAATATGCATGAGTAAAACTAGAGTTTTAAATGCACCAAACCACGTACAACAATACATTTCACATAACGACATCACGTGCTCCATAACTCGTCACTACATCACATGCCACACAACTCGACATGACATCCACTCACCCGGATGACCAACAATCTACAAAACAAAACCAAACCCGAAAGCCAACTCCAAACCTCCCACAATACGATTACCACAATCATTTTCACAAAACATCACCCTTTCCCAAAACTCCCCTTTTTTTACAAAAAGAACTTTGGACCCAAACACGTCCAACACCCACTATGCATAAACACCGCGATTAACAAAATCACGTCACCCCCGAGGATGACCACAAAACAACAACAAACCCCCAAGGCAACAACAACAGACCCCCAAAACAAGGAACAAAACCAAAAAAAACCCTATCAGACGTTCAGTCAACTAAACCCCATATTTCAATCAACTAAAAAGCTACTAGAGGGAGGCCAGTCGACTGAATTGCCCCAACCAGTCGACTAAAGACCACACTGTCGACCAAGTTGACTGGATCACCCAGTGCAGTCGATTGGACCACGGCGGGAACGAACCCTAGCTACGGGAAACAGCTTTGAACCCTAGAATTGAAGTAATCAAACTCCCTTTTGATACCCTCAAACATACTCAAGCCCAAAACCACAAAGTAACATTGAAAGAAATGCCTCAAAACCCATTTCATCTAACCAAAATCAACCGAAAATGATTTTGAAACAAAACCCAATCTCATTTTTTTTAACATAAATCGATTTTTCATTCATTTTAAAATGGTAAAAACATATACGATTACACATAGCACCCTTTTAAGATATGAGAGTTTAGGATCCTATCTCGCTGAGTCAAAAACTCGATATCTCAAAATGCAAACCTCGTCAGAACGAGATTCTGTCCGGATGAACGCGTAGCCCTCAGTGTCGATAGCAACAATCCGCCACTCGATCGCCAAAAGCCAAGCCCCGGCCCTCCCAAAAACTAGAGAGAAGGTAGAGGTTTCAAGGATTTCAAAAGCTAGAGTGAGAAAATTTTTCCTGAAAATATCTAAGGCTAGATATTATATGGCTCATGAATTTTTTTTTTTTAACTTTGCACTACAACGCCCAACGGCCCTGGGAACCAACCCAACATGCATTTCTAAATCCGAACATGCATAAAACGTATATAAACATTCAATAATAAAAACAGTAAATTACGTGTCGAAAACACCGAAAAAGAAAACGGGTCAAGGTCTCACAGTCGGGTTGGCTGCTCTCCCATTTTTCTTTTTTTTTCTTTCTTATTCTCTCACTTTCTAACCTTAATCCACAACACTACTGAACCTTAATCCTCCGAGGCACTAAACATTCTGATATATGTATTACTGAATGGAGGCTCAGTGGTTACAAAGGCTCAGATTGATTAGTTTTCAAAACCACTGTTACATATTAACTATTAATGTTAACTCTCTCATATTAACCATATATTAAATTACCAATTACACCTTACTATATAATAAACATTATTATTATTATTATTATTATTATTATTATTGTTATATATTTTCTTTTCTTTTTTAATTATTATTTTTAAATGGGCTTAATCAGACATTATAATTTTTGTATTTAAATTTTTAATTAAGTGATGTAACGATCGTAACCAGAAATTTATTGGCACATTTTTTATAATTATTATATATATTTATTTAATTTAATTAATGGTATTATTTTTTTTTCGAAGTATTGCACCATGTATTCATGTTGTGCAAGTATGAACCAGACCCATCTCGTATTTTGGATTGGACGGAGTTAAAAGTAAAGGACGATATCACCTACGAGGAGAGACTGATGAAGATCTTTGACACCAAAGAACAAATCCTTTGAGGAAGCACCATTGCATATGTAATGGTCTTATGGTTTCACCACGGGGTTGAGGAAGCTACTTGGGAGCGAGAGTCGAAAGTTCGTGAGAAATACCTCGAGTTGTTTAATTCTTAATGTATGTCTAATTTCGGAGACAAAATTCCCCAGGTGAGGGAGGTTGTAGGGACCCGGTCCTTGTAATTTAAGAAGATTAATTTAAAACTCGTTATAACATGTTTGGTGGAATATGATTGGATGTTTAATTTTAGGGGAGAATTAAAATTTAATCATGGTTTCGATTGTTGATAATAATTGTGCTCGAGTATGCATGAAAATAATTATTGTGAGTTGATTGGACGAGCCTTGAGGCGTCAGAATAAAATGTGGATCACGTATACTTTTTCTTTCCTTGGTGTGCATTCCAGTGAAAGACCAATCGATCGGTCTCAAGACCGATCAACCTGTCTATGGCAAAAGGCATCTTTAAGTTCAGGATTGAGGCATTTTGCACTCATTTCTCTCATCCCTCTCTATCTCTACTCTAAAAACCTAACCCTAGGGTTTGGTTTAAGGGTGCTTTTAATTTGTTGCTGGTTTTGGACATGTATGGAATTGAAAAAATAAGAAACTACGGTTTGGTTTTTGGGTTAACCCCTAAAAATTAGGGGTTTTTAGGTTAATGGATTGAGTGATAAAAGTGATGAATGATTTGGTAAGTTTTGGGTTGTGAAAACCTATTTGTATGTATACAATCCTTGAATTTGATGAAATATGAGATCAAGGAAGGATAAATTGGGGTTTTGAATAAACCGTATGAGTGTGATGAGTTTTTAGAAACCACAATGTGTGGGTTGGGGTTTTAAGACAATTAAAATCGAAATATGTGAAGTCTATGAAGTTAAAAATGTGTATAATTGTTGGTACCATTATGTGTGTTGGGTATTGGCGAGAGAAACTATATTTGGGTTGGACACACGTTTAGGATATTAATGTGATAAAATGAAAAGAACCGATTTTGGATCTATGAATTGTTTAAGTTAGGCTTAATTAGGTCCTAAGTGAAAGACCAAAAAAATGCGCAGATTGAGTGATCTAGCCTTCAGCTAATAACCGAGAATAAGGCATTAGTCGCGGTGGATTATAGAACGCACCAAGCCTCGCGTGGCGCAGTTAATAGTAGCGCGGCGTGAACGATGTGTGCGTGTGCGTTGGTGTGTATTGTGAACTTGGGAACTTGAAATTAGTGTAATGGAATGGGAATAACGACTAAGTGATGGGTTTATCTTGCATAAGGAACACTGGTTATGTGAATGGGATTTTGGCAAAAAAATAAAAGTTAATTTTGATAAAACTGTGTTACATGTCGCATAACCATCCTCGCATATCAAACTTTCATTCATTGTTAGTCAATTTCCTATGAACCTCAGCTCATATTGCATAAACCATTTTAGGTGATAGCGAGAAGATGACTATGGATTAAGGGACATGGTCGTGGGACCCCTTGTTTTGTTTCAAATTATTTAAGAGAATTATATACTTTTAGTATCATTTTTTGAGACTTAAACGGTTGTAAACGTAATTATTGGAAATACTTTGAGTGATTGTATCCGGCTTGGTGTAACCCTGTTGTAAGGCCATAGGCCATGAACTCATATTTTACTTGCATGAAAGGACGACTTGTTATGGGTTTGAACGATGTAAGCAGGGCAGAATGTTAATTTTGTTGAATTTGGAAATGTTAGGAGATGTTACTTTACACTTTAACCTTATCTCTATAAAGATTGGTGGTATAAAAGGCTTACCTATACAAGTGTTTTAATATAAAAAATCAAATTTTTGGAACAAAACTCGAGGAAAGAGACCAAGGCTGGATCGCTCAATGGATCGATTGATAAGGTCTATCGAGCAGTCATTGCCACCTCTCGGTTTCTCAATTGCTATGTGAAACTATTGCAGGCAGTGAAAGACCGATTGATTAATCTTGGGACCAATCAAGCAGTCTGATTGCCATGAGTAATTTTTTACCTTATTCTTTTAAAGCTTACTGTTCAAAGAGGTGTTTACCTAAGATTTTTAAACTTTCTTTTGTCTGTCTTTTGATTCAAATCTTGGTTTGAATTTGTTAAAACTCTTCGCATTTTGGGTTTTGTCCATGTACATTTGCTTGGTTTCCATTGTGATGAATTCAGGGCGTTACAAATACAGTGATGCGGACTGGATATATAATACTAGAGACTCCAACCCATGAGTGGATATATCTTTGCTTTAGGAAGTGCAATAGTGTCTTGAAAATATTTTAAGAAAATGTATATTGCAAGATCCAAAGTTGAATATGAATTTATTGCTTTAAATAAAGCAGGAGAAGAAATGGAGTGACTTCGTAATTTTTTAAAAGATACTCCAATGTGGTCTAAACCAGTGCCCACACTTTGTATACATTGCGATAGCCAATTAGTAATTGGGAGGGCAGAAAGTAGCATGTATAATAGTAAGTATTGACACATTTATTGTAGATATAATACCGTTAAACAACTGCTCTCAAATGGAGTTATCACTATTAACTATGTAAAGTCAATTGATAATATCACGGATCCGCTAACCAAAAGGTTAAAAAGAGAGTTAGTTAACAAATAATCAAGGGGAATGCGTCTAAAGTATATTACATAAAAGTCTCTACAATGGCATCCCAACCTAGTTGACTGGAGATCTTAAGATCTAGGTTCAAAGGAACAATCAAAATGTTGGAGACTAAAAGGTCACTGAGGAAAATTAATGTCTCCTACCCACTCCTAGGGTGAAACAGTAATATGTGTAAATTGATTAGGGTAAGCTTGCTTTTAATAATTCTGTTAGTTCTAGGCTACCCAAAAGGGGGATGAATTGGGTCTTAAAATGGATAATAACAATTTTAAAACCTTTTCAAAAATCTTTTAATATTACAAACAAATATAGCAAGGATAAACAAAGAATAAAGCTATGCAAGTATTAAAGAGGTTAGTGATAGAGAAAATGAACAAAACGCTAAGAATTATAGTGGTTCGGCTTCTTCCAAACCTACGTCCACTCCTCAAGACTCCCTTTAAGAATTTTACTAATCCAGAATACTTACGAGTGCATTCAAAACCTTTTATAACTTCAAGACAATCCTACGAAAAACAAGCCCCTGTTTTTCTTCTAATCTCTTGAGTTCTTCTTTGATGAGATTTACCCACTCATTCAAAGGACAAAAGGTGACTCACTATTAGATACAATAAATTGGATGATTTAATGAGTAACACTCGCTCTCTTTACAGAAATAATTGGCAATAAATGAGAAGTAAAGAGATGAGATACAAGAGTTAGAGTTATGAACAATAAATTGTTGGAATGCGATAGAAAAAAAAAAGAACCGGCGCCGTGACCGTAAAAAACGGCGCATGCGTTTTTCATGAAAAATCCTAACAACGAATAGATATATTAAGATTAAATATACCTTCAAGAAACTTGTACAAGTTTCTTTGAGGCAGAACAACAATCCGAGACGACCCAATGATCTTCTCACGTATATCCCGACGCACACAACGATTCCGGCGAGTGGGCACCGATCCGGATTTTCGTGTTTTTCTCCTTTTTGGTTTTTATCTCACACATTTCTCTCAAAGCAAAAAGAATACATCATGGGAGAGAGAAGGGAGCGGCGGCTAGGGCTTGGGATCCTCCTTTGATTTTAGCCTTTTTGATATATATTTATTCCTATGCACACATAAGATATGTATGGTATATATCTTTCTTTCCTAAAAATTACCAAGAGATATATATCTTAATCAAAACCAAATCTCCACCCCTTTAGATAGGGCCGACCACCTAGGGAGTGATCCCTAGGTGTGCCAAATTCCAATAGCCCCCTCCATTATTTAATTTAATCCCCGAATGTTCCCAGCGGCAAAATCGACATTCAAATTAAATTAAATAATTACCGAAATCGATAAGAAAATATCCGTGCGTATAATGGGCTA
>JAULJZ010123687.1:0-11132 GCA_032270985.1 Heliamphora pulchella
GAGCCGAGCTGCTGAAAAAAATTACACCACTGCCTATAATATATATTAGTTATTATATTTTTACATACGATAAATCTCATCCTCATATACATATTTATATTTATATAATTTTTCTTCTAATTTATAAATAATCAAATACATACTAGAATATTGTGACACCCACATAATCACCATTCCATCTCACACATTTATTATTGGTTAGTCATATGTCCTATGAACTTCGGCTCATGTTGTTTGAATAATTTTTTTTTGAAATCACAATGAAAACCCGGTGGTCTAGAGAGAATCAAGTAGTTTGGAAATGTTTTGGGATTTATGACGTAAAGAATTGGTGATATAGTTTTGGAGTTGTTGGAAATGGAGTATATAGATGTATTTTGGAAACTTCGAAAATTTATGATTTTTGATTTGTAAGGCCAAGACCAAACTATGTACTTATGGATGAACTCTTGCGAGGTTTTTTTTTTTGTTAAGATTTGGCCTTTTAATTTTCTAACTTCATAATTTGAAAAGTTTTAAGGAATAGTTCCATGTTTTATGATGTTTGGAGAAATTATTCTTATAAGTTGTATGCCTGGTTGAGTGTGAGAATGGAGCCTAAAATTAATATAGGTTATTGTGGGAACAGTTATGTCGTTGGATTATCCGAAAAATAAAAAAAAATTTGCCAAATTTTTTTAAAAATTTAATACTTATAATATTTTCTAAAAATTGAGGCGTGGCCTTTATGGCGCTCGCTAGGCGACTGCGCCGTGCTCAAGCGCTCATGCGCTTACACGCGCTCGCTAAGCGCTTGAGCGCCCTAAGCCAGTTTTCTATCACCTTGTTGTCCTGAACCCTAATAGTATATAAGCTTTTGCCTTTTCTCATTTTAGGGTTACCAAAAAGAACTTTGAGAGCTTTGATTGACAGATTTGACCTCTTTGACTTCCACTAATCTTGTCAATCTTTTATTTACTCTCTTGTAGCAATCTAACTGCACTTCATCTCCTTGAAGTGTACTCATAACCTAGATTGTGTTATTCACTTACACATTATTCTTTCTACACTTTTGGTCATTTTTCATCACTTAAAACTTGCTCGAACACATCCTAGCTGTCGGGTTATGTAGATTGGGAAGTTGAAGCGACTTGGATATGTGGAATCAATAAAGAGGTCGGGGAGCTGTCTCAAGTAAAGAAGTTAGGTCGTCGTTTGGGTAACGGGTGTAATTTATTTATTCTTCTAACTTGTTCCTTTTTGAAAAATATGATTTTTCTGTTTAATTGAAAAAAAATATTTTTAACGCCGATTAATAATCACATCCACACAAACCATTCAAGGAGAAGAAACCACAACAATCAAATTTTTAACGTGAAAAACCCTAAGAGTAAAAAATCACAGGACAACCAAGTCCAGGAATCAAGCACTAAACTCGAACAGAAACAAATACAACTTACAAACTTTTTGGCTGACTCTCAATCTTCTAGTCCTAAGCGTGTATGCCGAATCCTCGTTAAATGCTCTCCTCTTGATTCCTACTACAACAACTTCTCGTAGTAGCCTTCTCCGGCAGAATCCTCTGTCGGAACTCAGATCGCCGTCTAAGCTTTTTATCGAATGATCTTCGAGATTTTGTGATGTGCAAACTATTCTTGAATACTCTTGATGCTCAGAAGAATAAGGTCTTCAGAGATAGATTTCGTGCACCTCTTATGATCTATTTATAGATCATCCAAAACCCTAGGCAACAGAATTAAGAAACAATTAAAACGCCTAGGCACTGCTTGAGCGGTCAAGTGGCTGAGACTCGCAGACTTTTTATGCATTACCTGATTGTACCTTATGCCTGGCTGTGAGTACAACATACTAGGTCTCCTGATTTGAATGCAAAAAGGATATCGACAAAAATAAGTACCCTAAATCCATTTAGGATACATTCCTATCAAATCATGGAGGGAATATAAACCAAATCAAGTTTCCTAAACCTCAACCACTTCCTAAACATATAAGGATTCCTAATACACCTGGATATTGCCATAAAAATAAAAAGATAGAAATTAAATTATTTTAATTTCTTTACAATTTCCCCCTTGACAAGATCCGGGTGTATACAACCTAAACCTAATAAACGGTCAAGATCTTTAACAAGCTTCCAATCCTTCAAAACAACCACAAAACCAACAAAAAGAAATATGAGCTTAAAAGGATTAAGACCGTTAAAAAAAACCATCATCCATAACCATTCATACAAAACATATTGTTCTGTACATAACCACAGTAGTAAAACTAATCAAAAATCAAAAACCAACCAATGTTTGCAACCAATGTCAACCAACACACAAATTGGTCATGTTTACCTATACTTACCTGTCTGAACCTGTACCTCCAAAGTATACCCAAAAAAAATCCATCCATCCAAAATATATCCAAAATGTAACTCCATGCAATGTATATCCACACAAAAAAAAGTGAAATAGAAATACTCCCCTTTTGTGTCACCCGGACAGCCCTAGAAGAAACCACCACCAAGAGGAAGACCCTGAAGCAAGAGAAGCAGCTGGTCAAATCTGGCATCCATGTACTGCTGAAGATGAGCATCCAACCGGGCAGCAATGGTGGACTGTGAAGACTCCCCCTCTGGAACAGGTGGAGTAGAAGCACATGGAATAGGCTCAGACTCATTCTCCTCAAAATCAGAGGAGTGACCAGGAGAGATATGGGCAGCACTCTGGGAAAAGTCCGTTTGCTGATGAATTTGGTGATGTGCATAGTGGACAGGTGTGAGGGAAGACGAAAGTTTGGGAGAGAACTGATAAACTTGGTCAAGAAAAGACCATATGGGAGGGCTGCATTCTTGTTGCCTTGGGCAACTTTCAGCATGGAAGAGAGGAAGACCTTGGCAATGTGAATTTTTTCACTTCTACTAATCATGAACAACTCGTACCCACGCTCTCTATTAATATCAGAAACATGACCCCGAGGACTTATATTTGCACTCACAATGATATTCAACAACCAAAAGAGCGGTGTAAGTTCATGTTGGTAAATAAGACCCCCAACCCATTCCTTAGGTCTACTACATAAAGAAGATGCAATTTCTGACCAAGACCAAAGTGGATGAGAAGGGTTGGGAGGATAGTCAACATCACAGGGAATGTCATATTCCATATAGTCCGAAAGAGTGTATGGATCCATGACAATATTCAAACCACGGACGAATGTTTTAAACTGAAAAAGTTTAGTCTAAACATCGTACATGTTGGAGTAAAACTCACGGACTAGGTCAACATACACAACACCCTCTACTTGGAGGTATTTAGACCATCATAGGGATTCAAACATCTGAGGTATTTTCAGAGATGCAAAATCAGATAACACTATATGTTTCTCGACTCAAAGGGGACGGGAGGAAAACAAGTTGGGATACCTCTCTTCTCCTTCTATAGAACGAAACCTGGAGCTGTCGAAAGGAGCAGAGGATCGACCGTTGGTCTTCTTGGTACGTGGAGGCATGATCCTAAAAAAACACAAAAAAATACACATGTAAACACAAGGAGAGGCAATGTATAATGGATATAGAGCAGTTACAAACAATACCACTCATGAACGGAGTTGGGAGTTAGTGAAATCCAAACCACAAATAACCAACCATGATGGGCAAGAGACTCCATAAAGAACATGGTGCAATGTGAATAAGAATATCATCAACAATTATCATGTGAAAAACCTTAGAGTGAGAACTGCAAAAAACACCATTATGTGTCCTGTGAAAAATGCTAAGACCAACAACCCAACTCCAAACTAGTTTCTGCATAATTAGGAATCAAATCTCATAGGTGAAATTAGGCAAACCCGCGTAAGCCTGCATACAAGTAAAACTTCCCAACCCAAGGATAATCTAATTAGGAAGAGATTGAAAAAAAAATCCAACTGAACCTCCGACAAACTGAAAACCTAGGGTTCGATCAAAGTAAGCACACAGCAAGACCACACATTCAAAACGGTGATTCAAGGTCACAAAGTCGCAAATCAACTCAAAAGACGGCGATCGAAGACAAACCGCACACAAGAGAGCAAAGAAAAACATGAAGAACGAAACCCTGGGTTTGTGACAGATACCCTAGAGTCAGATTCAAGAACAGCAATCCGTGATACGTGCCTAGTGTTTGCAATCAATAAAATAAAAACTAAAGGGAAGGAAAGAAGCCCAAGAACACACACGATTGCAAAACACACATAGAGTGAAACCCTAGTTGTGAGAACAAACTCCTAAAACAAGAACACCAAGTTCGAAGAACTTACCAACGATGGGAGAGAGGAATCACGTGTAAAGACTTCAGATTCGACGCTTGACTAGAAGGATTGAACCTAAGATTCGTCAAAGATGAGGTAGCAACGAGAATGGAGGAAGGAATTTGAAAGAAAGTGAAAAGACACCCCAACCCCTGTTTTTATTTTTCTATCGCGACAGGCCGCTCGAGCGAGGTATGACCGCTCGAGCGGAGGAGTAAAGTAGGGACACACTGGCTATGGTGCGCTCGAGCGCATGAAAGGCCGCTCGAGCGGTGAACATCATTCAAAAACGTATGAAGCCAGGCTGAGAATTTTAGAGGCATAAATTGATACTGGCATATTTTACATGACAACCAAAAAAAGCAGTAACTCAAACCGACAGAATAATCCAGTGTCGAAACCTAAAAAAATAAAATCGCAGAATCATGTCGATGAGAGCTTAATGAGATAAATTTCAAAGCTTGGTTACACAGTTTCACATGGTCAACAATAAATATGAATGATCAATATACACTAGACACATCTGAAGTATAGTCAAATCATACAATTTGAAGTCAAACCAAGTAAATTCTCAATGTATGTCTGTTGAAGAAGTACAGATGTTCCCCCTCACAAAGAACTGGATTTTTAAGAAATATTTAAGCTATATTAAGGCGGCTTTCACACTATAACGAACGAAAAAGCAAGGTTCGTATAGGTAGCCATTTCCAGATAGCATTGAAGCATAGATGCATGTATGGCGGCTAACACACTAACGTGAATGAAAAAACAAGGTTCAGATAGGTAGCCATTTCCATTTGCATAATAATATGTAGCTTAACTAGCGGCTTTCACACTAGAACAAACAAAAAAGCAAGGCTTGTCTAGGTAGCCATTTCTGATGCATGGTTTGGAACCACAGTTCAGAGTGAGAGTAGAAGTGGAAAGATAATTAGATGGGGGTGGTTGTAGACATCAACATCAACAAAGAGATATTTTACTGTCAGGATCAATCAAAAATCATATTTCGACCAGAAATCAGATTATGTCACATATATATTCAACCACATAGATCATAATCATGTCCCAGAAACCATAGTTCCAAGTTTTGAACTTGATCTTGTCGAACTTTCAGATAGAGATTCTTCAGACAGTATTTTTCAAAGTTTTAGATAAGATTATTTTTCATGTAAGAATCAGAAACCCTCTTTTTTTTTTTTTAACTTAAAATGCCAATCCCAATTGATTTTATCAGAAATTCAAAGCGAACTACTTCAAGAGGTTTTGTGAATAAATCAGCCAGTTGTTTTTCAGTGTCAATGTGTTCAAGGGTAATGATGCTATTCTCAACTAACTGACATATGAAATGGTGCCTTATATCCATGTGCTTAGTCCTCGAGTGTTGAACAGAATTTTTGAAAATAATAATAGCACTCGTGTTATCATAGAAAAAAATAACAGACTCTTGATTTAGACTATAGTCAGACAGCATTTGTTTCATCCATAATAGCTGAGTACAACAATTATCGGCAACTATGTACTCAGCCTCGGCAGTAGACAAAGATATAGCATTTTGTTTCATACTATGCCATGATACTAAATTGTTACCGATGTAGAAACATCCTCCTGATGTGCTTTTTCTGTCATCTGCGCATTTTGCCCAGTCAACATCAGAAAAACCTGCAATGTTTGAGTCAGTATCTCTGGAGAACAAAATACCAAACTCAACAGTTGAATTCACATATCGAATAATTCTTTTAACAGCAGTTGAATGTGATTCCTTAGGATTTGACTGATATCGAGCACAAATTTCTACACTGAAGGCAATGTCATAATCTACTAGCTGTGAGATACAGTAGACTCCCTATCATGCTTCTAAACATGGTTTGATCAATATTTTTACCATTTTCATCTTTTGACAATTTTACAGATGTACTCATAGGGGTTTGAATAGGTTTAGTAGACTCAAGTTTAAATCTCTTAACTAGGTTTTTAGCATATTTTGACTGTGAGATAAAAATTCTTTCATCAGTTTTATCTGTAAACCTAGAAAGTAGTTAAGTTCTCCTACCATACTCATTTCGAATTTCTTTTGCATACATTCTGACAATAACTGAACAAGAGATTCACATGTGGATCCAAACACAATATTATCAACATAAATTTGTGCAATCAGTATATTGTTCTTGTCCCTTTTTATGAACAGCGTCTTATCCACACTTTCTCTTACAAAATCATGATTTACCATGAAGGTGGTTAGACGTTCATACCAGGCCCGGAGGGCTTGTTTTAGACCATACAGAGCTCTTTTGATCTTGTAAACATGATTGGGATAATGTGGATCTTGAAAGCCTTTAGGCTGTTCAACATAGACAACTTCTTTTAACTAACCATTTAGAAAAGCACTTTTACATCCATTTGGTACAGTTTGAAATTTAGAAAACAGGAAACTGCAAGCAGAATACGAATTGATTCTAATCTAGCCACAGGGGTAAAGGTTTTACCAAAGTCAATTCTTTCTACTTGTGTGTATCCTTGTGCCACTAATCTAGCCTTATTTCTTATGGCAGTCCCTTGTTCATCAGACTTATTTTTGAAAATTCATTTTGTCCTAATAACATTAACATTTTCAGGTTTAGGTACAAGTTCCCAAACATCATTTCTGACAAATTGTTCGAGTTCCTCACGCATAGCATTCACCCAACAATAGTCAGTCAGAGCCTCCTTAACATTTTTTGGTTCAATCATAGAAACATAGCACAGATGACTTACCTGACTTACCTGATCACGCATTTGTCGGCGAGTCATCATAGGTTTCGTTACCTCTCCAATCACCTGATCCAGTGGATGATTTAGCTTCACACGCGAGGATGGTTCTAAAACTGCTTGCTCTTCAAGACTTGTCTTTACTTCAGAACTTTCATCCACATATTGTTTTGGAGAAACTGGTTGAACTGGATCTTCAAGAATCTGAGAATTCATTTGATTTGCATCTGGTGTCATTGTCTCTTTAATTGTTCCTGTATCTTCAACAACTACATTAGCAGATTCCATGACAGTAGAAGTACATAGATTGTAAACTCTAAACGCTCTATTGTTTAATGAATAACCAAGAAATATTCTATCATCACTTTTAGAGTCAAATTTACCCAATTGTTCTCGATCTTTTAAGATGTAACATTTGCTTCCAAAAGTTCTGAAATATTTAATATTAGGCTTCCTACCTTTCCACAACTCATAAACAGTTTGTTTGGTACTAGATCGTAAATACATGCGATTGATGACATAACATGCAGTATTTACAGCCTTAGCCCAAAATTTAAGTGGAAGATTTTTACCATGAAGCATTACTCTAGCCATCTCCTGCACTATTCTATTTTTTCGTTCCACTATACCATTTTGTTGTGGTGTTTTAGGACCAAAAAATTCATGTTGAATTCCCTGTTCGTCACAAAAGGTTGAGAATTCTGAATTTTCAAATTTCTTACCATGGTCAAATCTTATCTTAGAGATATGCTTATTGTTCCCTTGCTGTTCATTATTCAATTGAAGACAGAGAGATTTAAAAACATTGAAGGTGTCAGTTTTTTCACGCAAAAGATTTACCCAGGTAAACTTAGAAAAGTCATCTACAACAAGAAATATATATTTCTTACTACCTATACTCTCTGTTCTTGTATGACCCATTAGATCCATATGCAATAACTGTAGAGGATATTGAGTAGCAAGTTGGTTTATTTTCTTATGAGGGACTTTAATTTGTTTATCTAGTTGACAAGGTCCACAAATAATTTTGGTGTTATTGCTTAACTTGGGGATACCTTTGACCAACTCAGAATTAGCAAGCCTGGTAAGATCCTTATAATTAATATGATCCAGACGATGATGCCACAATTTTGTTTGGTCTATTTTAGCAGAATGACATATTTGATCGATTTTTGGTAAAATTCCATAGCAGTTGTCAGTGGTTCGAACACCATGAATAACAGTTTTTCCCTTTTTATCAAAAATCAGACATTCAGTTTTAGTAAAATGAACTTCATGGTGTGTGTCGCACATTTGACTAATACTAAGTAAATTTGCTTTTAAACCGTCAACAAAAAGAATATTGTCTAATTTGGGTAGCCCTGGAGACTCAATGAATCCTCTCCCAATGATCTTGGATGAGTTGCCATCCCCAAATCTGTCAAGTCCTCCATCATATGGATCAATTTTAGAGAATAAGGACTTATCACCAGACATATGACGGGAACATCCACTGTCCAAATACCACATGAAAGAATTTTGAACTTTTAAGATAGAGTGAACAACATTGCATTTCAAATCAGATTTCCTAACCCAGATAGCAAGAGTTTTGAGAAAAGGTTTATTATGAAAATTGGGTTTCTGGAACAAATAGAGTTCTTGCCAGTTGTCTGCTCGAGCGGTCAAGTTGGCCGCTCGAGCGCTCGACTGCTAGTAAACTTTTTTATTTTTCTGCCAGTTGATCGCTCGAACATGCATAGGGGCCGCTCGAGCGCTCACTTGGTTGAGGCTTTTGTTCTGTAGCTGTTTGATTTGATCATGCAATTTTTCTAATTTTCTTTCATGCTGATATGTAAACTGAGATTTTATTTTTCTGCAAAAAGGTCTAATGTGTCCAAGAACACCACAAAAATGACATGTGGGGACAAATTTTTTAAAAACAGTAGGATTAGGTAGACTTCTCGGTGTAGAATTTCCCGACAATTCAGTTCTATTTAAGTTAGATTTTCCTAAACTCTTCTCCTTACCTGTCGGCATTCTGTTGGCTTTAACAAAGTTGATTTTACCTGAATCTTTTGATTGAGATGTACTTGTTACATATCCTAAACCAGTTCGATCTGTTACTACTTGTTAGTTCTAGGCAATCCAAGAAGAGGGGTGAATTGGGTCTTTAAAAAATAATAAAAATTTAAAAACTTTTCCAGAAATCTTTTAATATTGCAATAAGGTAAGATAAAAAAATATGGAAGCAATGCAAATATTAAAAGATGAGGGATAGAGAGATAGAACCAGATACCAGAGATTTATAGTGGTTCGGCTTATCCTAACCTACGTCCACACCTCAAGATCTCCCTTGAATATTTCCACTAAACATAATACTTCACGGGCGTATTCTAAAATTTTACAATCTTCAAGACTTCGCTTGAATGAGCTGAACGTTTACGGGCACATTCACAAGCCTAACAGCTTCAAGAAGATCCTATGAAAACAAGTCCCTATTTTCTTCTAATCTCTCTTGAGCTCTTTGTTGATGAGTTTCACTCACTCACTCAAAGGATAAAATGTGACTCACCCTTGAATACAATAAATGAGATGCATTAATGAAGAACACTCACTCTCTTTACAGAAATAATTTATAATAAATGAAAAGGTAAAGAGAGATGAGGAACAAGAGCTGGAGATTTTACAATAAATGACAGCTTGAGAGTAATGAGATTTGATTCAAGCAATAGAACAGTAAATGTGAGTCTCCAGTTGGATTAAATGCTGAGAAGTTAATCCTTATATAAGTTCTTGTGCATTCGTGACCGTTGGAGGTAGATGGGAATAATAGATGTCAAAAATCTAACCGCTGAGATTTGCCGCGATTTGAATTTTCGTCGCCGGTGTCGACACAAAGACTTTTGGTGTCGACAAAAAATATCTGGGGCAGGGTCCCTTAAGTGGTTGGGTCGACACAAACTTTCTGAGGGATCGACACAAATTCTGCACACTACCTTACCAACATCATGGTGTCGACACCTTTAAGATCTGGTGTCGATTCGTTTGAAACTTAAGTATCCGGAGGAACCTTTTTGTGTCGACTCAACTTGCCTTTGGTGTCAATACTAATTTCTGTAGGAAGCCTCGGGACTTTTGTGTTGACACATTTGTGCTTTGGGATCGATATCAAAATTCTGCAGTCACCTTCGGTATAATTGTGTCGACACATTTAGTCTTGAGGTCGACATAAAAAATCTGCAGGAAGTCTGGATTCTTTTGTGTCGACACAATTTCCATTTGTGTCGACCCAAACTTCAGGATAACAAAAGTGAGAATCACTTTTGTGTCGACACAAAATTGATTTGTGTTGACTCTTTTGAGTCCTTTAGAGCAAAGGCTCTTTTGTGTTGACACAAACCTTGTTTGTGTCAACATTAGCTTTGATACCTGAAATATGGTTTTATGAAAACTGTTAGGGTGTCAAAGTATTGGTTCAAAGGGGTTGTCACACTTGATGTGCTTCAAGTATACTTTGCCTTAAAAGGGTTTAACTTAATTTTCAATTAAGATCAACACAAAATATTCTTATTTAAGAATACTTAAGTGTTTGAATCCTTTTGAAATATAAGTCAATTCTTTTGGCTAAGGTGTCAATCCAAATGATCAAAATGTGTTAGCACTTACATTTTTGAAAATATAAAATATTATCCATTTAAAGTTATCTATTCTTAGAAAATAAATTATGAAAATCATCAAAATCAAAATAAAAAGCCCTTAGGCTAACAATCTCCCATTTTTTTATGATTATAACCATATTACCATTTTCTAAAAAATATTTAAAAATATTTTTCAACGAGAGTTCTACCCTTATCGATATGTCTTAAACAAAAAGAGCAAAATAATGGCTAGGCATACATTAGAGTGACAGCATACATGATTTGTACCAAATGATCAAGAAGCATTCTGAATTTATTATAATTTGTGTTAGCCCAAGTGCATCTTTAATTAATTTTGATGATTTTAATATTTCATTTCCTATAAATAAATATCTCTAATTTGGATAATATTTATTAATTCCAAAATGAAAGTGTTAACCCATTTTGAACACTCAAGGTTGACACCATGAATGGATCAAATGATTTAACACCCTA
>JAULJZ010123698.1:0-11132 GCA_032270985.1 Heliamphora pulchella
TCTATGCTTCGGAGGTACGAGCCTGATCCTTCACATGTGTTAGATTGGGCTGAGCTACGGGTTGATGAGGATGCCACTTATGAAGAGCGTCCAGTGAGGATTCTTGATACGAAGGAGCAAGTGTTGTGGGGGAGAATGATTGCTTATGTCAAGGTTCTATGGCTTCATCACGGGGTTGAAGAAGTGACTTGGGAGCTCGAGTCTGGGATGCGTGCTAGATACCAAGACCTGTTTACCTCGTGATCTTGTTGCAAATTTCGGGGGTGAAATTCCTTAAGGAGGGAGAGTTGTGAGACCCTGAACCTTTTCTTTTAGGTTGTTTATATATTTAACGTGTGTTTTTCAGTATATGAATAGTATCGATACATGAGTTATGCTTTAAAGTTGTAGAACAACATGTATAAATGTGTTATACGCTTTCTGAGATTTGGTAGAGGCTTGTTTGGACCTTAAAAACCTATTTTTGTCGAAAAAGCGTCAGAAAATACTCTGCTCAGTAGTTCGGTCGACTGAAAGGTGTGGCTCAGTCAACTGAATAGAAAATTTTGGGTTCGGTCAACTGAACTCAGGGGTTAGGTCGACTAAACAGTACCTTTTTGGCGTTTCTATAAATATCCCAAGGGCTGAGATATTTTCATATTCTCTTTCTTCTCAGCTAAGAAATTCTTTTTCTCTGTCTTCTCTCTAGCTTTGAGGGCCCGGGGCTTGGTTTTGTGTTAGTTTCTTTGCGGATCCTTGTTATCAGGGTGGAGGGCTTCGCATCCATCCGGTCAGATTCTCGTTCTGACACTGTTTAGTTTTGAAACGTCGAGTTCTTGACTCTCCGAGGTAGAATTCTAGACCATACTACTGTATAAGGGTGATATATGTAATTATATGTATTTTTACCGGGTAGAAAATACATAAAATGTGATTTTTCATGTGTAAACCTTGGTTTTGGGTAAAAGTTGATTTTTACGCATTTTTTTGGTTGTATACATGTTATGGGTACGTGGTATCCTTAGTTTTCAAAAGAAGGTTTGAAAACGAGTTTTTTGTAAAAATGGTGAAAAACGTCTTTTTGGAGGTTTGGAGCTAAGCCGCGGGGTTGAGTCTTAACTCTTAACGTTTTGCTGGAAATGGTTTTAGATCTCCATGTTGATGGATTAAATCTCTCTTTTATACGTGTGGTGTATAAACTGTTTTATGGGTTTTCGTAGTTGAGTTATGGTGGGTTTTTAAATATTTTTCATAGATGTACCGTGACAGTAGGTTTGGTTGAGTTGGGCTTCCATTGCTCCTCGGTGTATGTCCGAAAATGTGCGCAGCGTAGGTGCTCTGTACCTTCGGGTTACTCCCCGTAAATTGAGTGTGTGTGAGTGCTTTGTATCCTCGGGCTCAGGTCCCGTTAATTAAGCAGTAGGTGCTCTGTACCTTCGGTTACCTCCCTTAAATTGAGCAGTTCGGGTGCCTCCGTTAATGGCGTTGTTGTCGTGACTCTGTATAGAATTTGTCATTACCAAGCCTGTGGGTCTAGGTTAATGGACGAGAGTCTATAGTTGTTAGCTTTGTCGGTATGGCAGAGTCGGTATATAGGATTACATTTGATCTTTTCTCCTCGGCTGTGTGGTCTGAGTGGACCTTACTGTTCATTTACAGCTTTTCCTTAACTATGGCATGATATCTGTTAGGATGATATGCATAGTTTGAAGGATGAAAAATGTGGAATTTTATGAGATAAAACCTTTTTGAGACTCGTATTAGTCTGATGAAAAACTTGTGATTTTAGAAGAAAAACCTTTTTGGCTCTTGTAATTGAGCCCGTATGCTTATGATTGCATAGCCTGCTTTACAGTTTTATTGTCTATGTACTATTGGGCTTCGATTTACGGTGTGAGATTTTGCAGTAAACTTTTTCAGGTAAGCATGACGAGTTAACCTAGATTCCTGTGGTCGCAGAAGACTAGTTATAGTTTCCTATTTTGGACATGTATTTATACATGTGACGCCTATTTCAGAAGGCTAATTTTGTACGCCGTGAGACTATATATTTATTCATGTATGAGATTGCATGTTTATTGTTTAAAAGAGTTGAACTGTGGAGATTTTTATTCAAATGATGTATATTTTTGAGTTGATGGTTTTTCAATTACAAATTTTATTTTCTCAAACTGTGTTTTAGGTGAGCTTTTGCGTGACCATAGTGTTTGGGGCGTGACATAAATGTTGTTCTATTTATTTCTTTTTGTCTCGGTGGTAATTATTATTATTTTTGAAAACCAATATCTTTGTATGTAGTGCCCTCAACAATGCTCAAATGTAGAATATGGATTTTATGTGGTGAGGTACATGAAAGACCTGATTAGAGATCAGAGTATTTTAGACAGACAAAATGTAAGATCAATTTTGCATTTTAGTTTTATTTATTGCTTTACTAGAATTATTATTAGTTAATTTCCTTTTAAATGATCTTTTGTAGTTTAATGGAAAACAAACATACTCGAAAATCGAATTTGAGGAAATGCGACTTGAGTGGATCCGTTTTGCTTTAAAAAATATGTGATTCCGAACTACTCTGCAACTTGAGATGCGAGTTTTATTTTTCAGCCATGATCATTCAAATGTATGCGATTATTTTTGCTTTGATCATTATTATCAATCTTGTTCATTTGGTACGTTAGAGGGTTGGATTTGCTCATGTTATCTTATTGTTGGATTTGTCATAGTCATAGTCATAAAGTTCAATCTCAACATTATTTTGTAACCTTGGTGGAATTCATGTAAGACTTAAAATCGTGTGCTTAAAACTATTGCAGGTTGGGGAAGAATAAGAGAGCATCGGGGAACATAAATTAATTTGGAACTGTATTGAGATTGATGAATTTTAATTATTTTGAACTATAGTACTGTTTTGAGATTGATAGATTTGACCTAACTATTTTAAGACTGATGAATTTGAGATGAGTAGTTTTGAACTATAGTACTGTTTTCAGAATGAATTTAAGGAAGAGATGATACATTAATGAAACATGGAGATGCATGAGTTGATTTAAGATGTTTTTAGTTTTGTTGATTAGGGTCATTTTGAACATTGTGTACTGTTTTGAAATTGAATTTGAACTATTTTTGTTATAGCTATTTTGAAATATTGTGCATTGCTGAGCTGTTTTAATAAATTAAATTTGAGATGTATTGTTGTATTGTTAACGTTGTGATTAAAAGTTGGATAGTAGTAAATATGTTTTCAACTAATTAAAGCAGATACTGATAACTAACTTAGTTCATCAAGAACAAATGAAAATACAAAAAATTAATTATCTAGGTTTTCATCTCGGTTATTAACCGAGATTAAAAATATCCAAATCTCATTTTTTCAATGTTTTCATCTCGCTTACTAACTGAGATTAAAAGTATACCATCTCAATTTTTATTGCTTGTCATCTCGGTTATTAATCGAGATTGTTTTTATGTTTTCATCTCATTTAATAATTGAGATTAAAAGTATAGCATCTTAGTTTTTCATTACTTTTCATCTCGGTTAATAATTAAGATTATTTATGTTTTCATCTCGCCTACTAGCTGAGATTAAACGTATACCATCTCAGTTTTCAGTGCTTTTCATCTCGGCTAATAACCGAGATTAAAAGTATACCATCTCGATTTTTCAATACTTTTCATCTCGATTATTAACCAAGATTGTTTTTGGGATCCTTTAATCATTGCATGATGCATCTCGATTTAAGAATCGAGATAATATACTTTTAATCTCAATTTTTAATTGAGATCTTTTATGATTTTTGTAGTAGTGTTTAATTTTGTTCTATTCAGGTGACTAGTTCTATACTTCTAAATTTAGTTTATTTAATTTTGCTCCTTTGTGAATATATAGTCTTTGCTTTTGTCACGTATTTAAATTTGTAAAATTTAATAATTGTGTTAAAATCGGATTTAATAATCTTATTTTTTGGCAAACTTTGAGCCAAAATAAATGTGGGATCCATACGTCTTTTGAGTTGAATTTGGGGTCCTACGCGTTCCACTTCGTGAGGAGATGAATGGCGTGAGGAGATGAATGGCGTATATTCATTTGCTTAAATCTAATAAGAGGTGAATAAGAAATCGATGTTTAGAGTCGTCGCTTGAACATGGGTTTCATTGGGTTTAATGGAAGTATGGAGCTTCAATCTCACATTGAAAGTTCTTGAGGAACTCTGTGGGTATATATAAGCTAGAGTTGGACTGTTGGACTAAGGGGGGTCCTTTTGGGGTACCCAGTTTTGTGGAAGGGAGAGGACCTACCTAACGATGGGTTTGACCCATTTCACATACACGCACGTGCACAGCTGTCGTCTATCCGACCTGGTCGAGCCGCACCAGGCCGGGCCGGGCTAGGCTGGGGTTGGGTCCGGGTCCGGGTCCGGGTCTGGGTCTGGGTTGTGGGTCAACCCGATCCGAGTCACTTATATATTTTTGAAGAAATATTATTTGAATTTTTATTTAAATAAAAATTTTGAAATTTGAATTTAAAATTCGTTACTATTAATTTAACGGGTCAAAAGCCCAACGATAAAATTTTCAGAATGGAGCGCTCGCGAGGCGCTTGAGCGCCCATGTGCGGAAACAAGACCAGAATAGTGCGCTTATAGAGTGCTCGAGCGGCCCCCTTCTAATGTTGAGCGCTCACAAGGCACTCACTGAGCGTTCGAGCTTTAGGGCGTTCGCAGAGCTCTCGCGAAGCGCTTGAGCGCTGACGACAAATAGTTGCACCAGTTCTGAACAGGTGCAGTGACTTTTGTGAAAAGTCACCTCAGTGGCTATAAAAACACTTCCTCATGCACAAATTTGGCATTCAACATTCCTTTATACACTACAATCATTGTGTGTGCAAAGTTTAAGAGTTAGAGAGTACAAATACATGACGGTTCGCTGTACCCGTAGATTGGAGTGCTTTTTCTCCGGGTGCGATCATTGTATCTTGGGAAATTGACGTCCGTGAAGCCCATTAGTATCTGTGTGAGGGACGAATCTATTTTAAAGAAATAATGTCCAACGCTAGCCTCGATCATCTACAGTTTTGGTTTAGCATCTGTTTGTAAGAATTTATTTACAATTTTTTATTTTCAGTTTCTATTTGTTTGTTACAATACAGTATTGAATTTTTATTTATTTTCAATCTATATTTGTCCAACAATCTTAAGATAGATTCAGTTTTCCTGGAAAAACCTTTACTGTACTGTTGATTTATAGTTTTTATTTTTGGTTCATTTATATTCTGTTATGTTCTAGTTTTCTAAACTGCGTTATTTCTAGTTTTGATATTTTACTCAGTATCGTTTCTGGTTATTCTTGATACTTGTTTTAAATTTACAAGTATTTGATTCTGTGTTGATCTTCTGTTTATACAGAAGAGGCCACTGAAAATATCCGTGCTGAAAATACGGTCACGACCACTACTCCTGCGAGTGCGCCCGTGATACCCGTGATTGTTCTTACTGTACCCGTGAATCATGGGAAGAAGCCAAAAAAGTTTGGCAGTTCAGAATTTAAGAGATGGCAATAAAAGATGTTGTTTTATTTGACGACTCTCAAATTGGCAAAATTTTTTCATGAAGATTTGCCTACTCTGAAGGAGGACGAGACAGATAAGCAAGTTATTGTCACTGTGGAAGCATAGAAAGTTGCTGATTTTCTTTGTTGGAACTACATTCTCAACGGGTTAGATAATATATTGTATAATGTGTATTGTTCAATCAAGATAGCAAAAGAGCTGTGAGAATCCCTAGACAAGAAGTACAAAATGGAAGATGCCAGAATGAAGAAGTTAATTGTCGGCAGATTCCTAGTGTGATATCTGTCAAGAAAACAATAATAATAATGATGATAAAAAATATATAAATAAATAAAGTAAAATATTCAGAATATTTTTATAATGAAAGGTTTTTAATTAGAGGTTTAAATAGGAATCTATTATAGAATTAAATGAGCCGCAATTAGTAGCTAATTATGGGTAGTCCGATACAACCGTTATAAAAATAATTATAATAATAATTACACTAATAATATTTCGGTTACGACCGTTACAAGTTTAATACGAAGCTAATGATAATTAATATTATATATATATATATCATGATAATAATGTGTATTTAATTACAATATAGTACAAAATTTATTATGAAAATTAATAACAATTAATATATGTAACAGGTGAAAATATTTGTATACATAAATATACATTATACATATATAATATAATATATAATAATAGTAATATTATAATATAAATGCAAATTAATTATAATAATATAATGAAAATTTATTACATGAAACAATATAATCGGTGAGTTTTTAAAGTCATTTAAACTGATCTTTTAATTGAATTTATTCTGTGCCTCCGTGCATTCAGTATATAGGTAGATAGATTAGGTTTAGAAAGTGAGTTAGCCTCAAGATGTTGGAGCAATTGAGAGCGAGAGAAAACAATAAGAAAGGAAAACAAAAGAAGCAACAGTGCCTGAAGCCCAACGCACCCCGTTGTCCACCCCGCCTGTGACGGCCACCACTGGCCAATTGACCGTCGCCCTTGCTCAACACCATCACCGACGACCTTGTCGGCGCCGCCGCCGCCCCACGCCGTCGGCCTTTGATCTCTCCCCCGTTCGGTCTCTCTCTCTCTCTCTCTCTCGGTGGCAGCTTCCACCACCATCCGAGCCATCAACAGACCACCAGAACCACCACCCACCATCACCGGCGACCACCACCGGCGCCTCTGGCACCCTCGAAAACCCCTATGCTGTCTGGTCTACTCCACACGTTCTTATACGTCAAAATTTCATATTTTTGTTGCGTACTGTTTCTAACATCACCTACTGCCACCGCCACTCGACAGCCTTGGGTCTACCCTTTTGACACCCTAACAACACTAGTGAACGGCTTTGATCGAGAGTAAACTGCTCCGGTGGACTCGAACCAAAAAATTATCGTTTTATAAATTTTGTTTTAAAAAAAAAGTTTTTGGCCTAACTTTAGACGACCACAGCTGTCACCTCGGACCTTTGTTTTGACTACTGTAAGTCTAGTTAGTTTCACCTCTCAGCCGCCTATGCGTAGCCATGACGGCGGTCAAAATCGATGTTCGAATTATCCGAACGCGCATCATAAAGTTGAGTCGAAAAACAAACAAAATCGGAGCATACACTATGTGTACATGGCCCTGCAGTTGCTGCCATGGTTGTTTTGATTCTTTTAGGCTCTGTTTGGTTATTATTTTGTTTGCACTTGATTTTGTTTATAATAATAATAATAATTTAGATTTTGTTAAAGTTACTAGACTATATATTTTGTTAGTTAATAAAAAAATTAATGTTTTTATCTATTATGAATTTAATTAGTTTTCATAAGAACAAAGTTAATTTTACAGCTTAAATATTTCAAATGTAAACCAAAACTAAGAATTTTAGTATTTTAATTACTCCGTATAAAAGATACTATTCTTAAAATTAGAATAAAATTTACATTGCGAACCATAGATAGTCTTGAAAATCGATTTTAAAGCAAAAAAATTTCAATTATAAATGCAAACGAAAGTGTGCATTCAAAAGATTAATTTAGAATATCTTTTAAATGTTTAGACTCTTCTTAAATATTTTAAGATAACAAATATACTACAAATTAATAGAGATTTATGATAGAATTAACAGAAAGTTAATGTTAAAGTATAAATATCCAAGATTATAAATTAAAGATTTAGGTCTCAGTAAAATAGAATTTCGTTTAACTATTATTTTAATATGTTGACTAGATTTGGAGTTTTGAAGCAATTGAAATCAAATTCTGCTAGATCAGGTGAGTCTTTGATATTTGAATTAAATTTTATTTCACGTGAATATTTGATATGGTAAAATTGATTAAAACTAATTATGGTTACGGTTGACACCTTAAAATTAAAAACAGCTACGGTTACAGTTGAAATCTTAAAACTGATTATGATTACGGTTGACGCCTTAAAATCGATAACAATCACGGTTACAGTTGAAGCCTTAAAACTGATTACGGTTAAAGTTGACGCCTTAAAACTGATTACGGTTACAGTTGACACCTTAAAACTGATTACGATTACGATTACAGTTGAAACCTTAAAACTGATTATGGTTACAGTTGACGCCTTAAAATCAATAATAATCACGGTTACAGTTGATGCCTTAAAACTGAAAATGGTTACAGTTGACACATTAAAACTGATTATGGTTACGGTTGACGCCTTAAAATCGAGAACAATCACGGTTACAGTTGATGCCTTAAAACTGATCACGGTTATGGTTGACGCTTTAAAACTGATAATGCCTTAAAACTGATAATGGTTATAGTTGACGCCTTAAAATTGATAATGGTTACAGTTGACGCCTTAAAATTGAAAATGATTTTGATATCTGAAAATTTGATGTTGAAATATATCATTTTAACACTGTGCAATAATTAAGCGTTCAAATATCACTGAATTTACACTAGCTGTACTAATGAATGTTGAAACATTTCAGGTGACGCATAATGGATTGAAGAAAGTGGTAGCCGAGAAAGAAAGTTTAGAGTTCTTTCAATTTCTGTATTACATTTCAATTCTTGTATTTAGTTATAATGTTTGAATGTCGAATATACTGCTAAAAGCTCTGGAAGTTTTAAATGACTTACGGAAAATAATTATTGAAAAATAATATTTTTCAATGAATAAGTTAGTTTGGTTTCAAAATTTGGAATGATTTGAAAGAAATCATTTAAAAAGAAAAATGAAAGAAAAAATTAAGTTCAGTCGGCAAATATCAAAATAAGGAATGGAAAATCAAGAAAGAAAGAGGCATTTGGTGGGTTTTGACTCACTGGTCGGTCACGGACGCCATATATGAAAATGGGTCGTGACAAAAGTGGTATCAGAGCATGCTTTTTCTTAAAAAAGAATTTAAAACCCAGAGCAAATATCTTTTCAAAACCCTAAAGCAAAGTTTTAAAACCCAGAGATTAGGACACTTGCACTACTTTTGTCTGCTTTTGTGTGCTTATAATGTTTTACATGTATCTTTATCTGGGTATGTTAGCAATTGGTAGAACATGTCTTGGAAAACGGACCTCGGGCAACATAGATACTTTTGGAAAAGACCACCCTGATATAATCACATAAAGCACTGCTGTAGAAATTGTGTAGGGCAAACCCTTTGGCATTAGCCACATATGTATCTCTTTTCACTAATAGAGGTTCTGACAAATTTTTATAAGAAGAGAAGACAAAAAATAGTGTTACTTAGATTCAATAAAACAGAAAATTGACTAGGCTAACCCATGCCCCGACAGAATTTAGATTCTCACACTTCGACAATGACCCCTTCACATCTGTTGATAAGAACCCAGTACTCGTCCTTAAGATTAAAACTTTTGGTGAAAAGGTCTATAGGTGATTAGTTGGAAGTCATAATAAGAATATGTAGTGTATTGGACATTGTATAAAGTTGAGTATTGTTTTAGAAGCCTGTTGGCCAGTTTTGTAGTTTTCTTACTTGTTTTTGATGATATAGTATTGTAAATTAGTATTTGACTATTTTACTTAAAAATATTACTTTAGTACTTGTAATGTGTTATTAGGATACTTCATATTGGGAACAAGGATAATATAATAATTCAAATAAAAACGCAGAATACGCCAAACAATCTAGATACTAACTTAGGCAGTACGTTTCGTTGCCCATTTAACTTAAATCTTGTAAACATCTTAGAATCTCGTAGAAAATCTAACTTTAAGAAAATCCTCAAAAATGAAGCTATGATAATTCACATATTTTAGATTAAACAAGTTATCAAACTAAGATTTTGTTATATCGACCGGGAAATTATCTTTGAATTCTAATTAAAAGAACGCATGATCACCATTTCTTCTAATGTGAAGTCTGGAAAAATTAATCGAGTTGAGTTCATTCCTTTAAGACACAAAGTTTATCCTTAATTGTATCAGAACATAATAATTTTCAAGTCATGTTTAAAAAGAATATTAAGATTGATTTCTCCTTAGAATTGTACTTAGAAACCAACCCACAGTAAATGATCTTAGGAAAAGAAACCAAGAATTCAAGAGTTTTTAGACAAATAACTAAGTATGTCATCTTAGAAAATCTTAGATCAACAAGAAAGAAAAATGGGACGATGAGGCTATCCTCTACCACAGATCGAGAATTGTTTAAAAGGCAACCGAAAAATACTCATCAAAATGAGGAACATCTCGAGGTCACACTAGACCAATAGAAAAATTACATCAATGGAAATGAATGAGAATTATATGAAACAACTGAAGAAATCTGCCAAGTTCAAAAACCTCTCAGGATTGCACAAAACAAACATGAGATACAAATACCCGAAACTTCTCATTTGAGGTACGACACTTTCTAATCTAACCTGAGTAAAGTTTGGAGGACCAAACTTCCTAAAAAAAGGAAGAATGTGATATTCGACAAGAAAATAATAATAATAATGATGATAAAATATATATAAATAAATAAAGTAAAATATTAAGAATATTTTTATAATTAGAGGTTTTTAATTAGAGATTTAAACATGAATCTGATATAGAATTAAATGAGCCGCAATTAGTAGCTAATTATGAGTAGTCCGATACAACCGTTATAAAAATAATTATAATAATAATTACACTAATGATATTTTGGTTACGACCGTTACAAATTTAATACGAAACTAATTATAATTAATATATATATATATATAATGTGTATTTAATTACAATATAATACAAAATTTATTTTGAACATTAATAACAATTAATATATATAACAGGTGAAAATATTTATATACATAAATATACATTATACATATATAATATAATATATAATAATAGTTGTTAGAACTTGGCAACCCAAAATGGGGGGTGAATTGGGTATTTAAAAAAGGCAATGGTAATTTAAAAACCTTTTTTAAAAATTTTTAATATAGCAATAAAGCAAGATATGCAGATGATCTCTTATGAAATGATGTCTAATCTCTATGTGCTTTGTTCTTGAGTGTTGTATAGGATTTTTAGACATATTAATTGCACTTGTATTATCACATTTTATAGGAATATGATCTAGGTGAAAACCATAATCCTCTAATTGTTGTTT
>JAULJZ010123709.1:0-11132 GCA_032270985.1 Heliamphora pulchella
TCTTTAGAGGATTGATGAGATATACTCTCTTTGAAAAAAAAAAGATGAGATATACTCTCACTTGCTAATAGTTTAATATTCTAATTAATGCAGCCTAAGAATCCAGCACAGCTTGGAGGGGGTTTATGAGATGATGGGGATGATTCTATTAGACGAGTGGGAAATACCTGTTGCCGAGTATCATCAACCGTTTACAAAACCTGTCTATTGAAATTTAATTTTAATGAGTAAAGAATTTTAATTCTTTTGGTACTTCTGTTTATTGAAGTTTTATTTAATGAACGTACTAAGAGTGCATTAAGGTGGTGGTTTGTGTGATTTAATTTTTTTCAAAACATTTATGATTTTAGAATGAATGGTAGTTTTTTTTATTAATCTTTGTATGCACACAAGTTACATGTTTACTTTATGAATTGTAAATAATTTGCTTTAGAAGGACTTTTGTGATGCAATAGTTTATAAGTATTACGTATCGTTTTGAATATATATAAATTATTGATTATAAATTTATTTGTATATGGAAAAAAGATTTAGTTCGTGAATTAATAATTATTTGTATTAATTAGTGATTTTTTAATGGAGTTATGAATAATAATAATAATAATAACAATATTAATAATAATTATCATTGTCAATTTTTTTAGACCAAAATATTATATTGTGGAAAATAACTTTTGGCGACTAAATAATTTAGTCGGCAAAACACTTTTGCCCACCAAATGGGTTTGTCGGTGAAAGACATTCAAAAAAATTAAAAGTTTTTACCGACGACACTATTTGGTCGGTGAAAGGAATTTAAAAAATTTAAAGATTTTTGCCGATGACAATTTTTGGTCGCCAATAACACCTTTTGCCGACGTAATGGTTTGGTCGGCAAAGGTCCCTGCACTTTGTCGACTAAAGAATTTGTCGCCAATGCCTCTTTTTACCGACCAAATTGTTTTAGCGACTAGTCATGTTCATCGAAAAGTGTCTATATTACCGACCACAGTGTTGGTCGAGAAAACTCCGAGATCTTTGGCGACCACCGTGATTTTGGTTGGCGAAGGTCTTTGTCGACGACAAGGGCTACCAAAAACTTTGGTCGGCAAAGGTTTTTGGCGACCAAAAATTAACTTTTGCTGACAAAATATTTGGTCGGCAAAAATGTATTTTCTTGTAGTGGAATGAGATGAGTCTTGTAGTAATGCTTTCAAAAGTATCAAGGCTTATTTGATGAAATCTCCTATTTTGGCTGCTCCTATTCCTGAACGACCACTCATCTTGTAAATTGTTGCGCAAGAACGCTCAATAGGGGCTCTCCTTGCTCAGGAAAATGATAAAGGAAAAAAGAATGCTCTTTACTACTTGAGTAGTATGATGACTCCTAACGAGCTAAATTATTCGTCGATCGAGAAGATGTGCTTAGTATTGGTTTTTGCCATTTAAAAGCTACGTGATTATTTTCAAGCACATTTGGTTCATCTAATCTCTAAAGTCAACCCTATCAAATACATCATGAGCAAACTAGTATTGTTTGATAGATTAGCTAGATGGTCCATTCTTCTTCAAAAATTTGAAATCATTTACGTGCCTTAAAAGGCTATTAAGGGATAAGTCTTAACGGATCATCCTATCCCTACTAATTGAGAATTATCAAAAGAGTTGCCTGATGAAGACGTACTGTTCATTGAAATACGACCATCATGGGGGATGTATTTTGATGGAGCAGCTCATTGAGATGGTGCCGGAGCTGGTATAGTATTCATCATGCCAGAAGGAGACGTGTCGCCATATTCTTTCACTCTCATGCATCATTGTACAAATAATGAGGCTGAGTACCAAGCTCTAATTCTAGGTTTAGAAATGGCAGTCGACACAAAGCAGTTGCAACTCAAAGTATACAGGGATTCAAAATTGATAATCAATCAAATTCTCAATACTTATTAAGTAAAGAAACCAGAATTGGTGCCTTACCATAATTATGCAACATGTCTAATAGAATGGCTTGGCGGTGTCACTCTAGAGCACGTGCTAAGAAATGAGAATTGGCTTGGTGGTGTCACTCTAGAGCACGTGCCAAGAAATGGGAATAGGTAGGCCGATGCTTTTGCAAAACTTGCATTAACTCTCTCGTTTTCAGACCATGAGGCACAAGTACCAGTATGTCAAAGATGGGTGGTCGCTCCAATCTTGGATAACGGAGAAAACGATAAGGGAAATGTCAACGCCATCTCAGTCTTTGAAGTTGAGAAAGAGGACTGGTGACAACTACTCATTGATTACTTACAACATGAAAAACTACCTGATGATCCACACAGAAAAACCGACATAAAGCGTGTGCTCTGCGATTTATCTACTATAAGGACACGCTTTATCATCATTCTTTTGAAAGATTGTTTCTCCGTTGCTTAGGTGAAATTGAAGCAATGCAAGTCTTGGAAGAAACTCATTCAGGTATATGTGGTGCTCATCAATAGGCCCAAAACTCTATTTTCGAATCAAAAGGATGGAATATTATTTGCCGACTATGGTCAAAGATTGTATGGAGTATGCAAAAAGATGTCAACCTTGTCAATTTCACACTAACTTCATACATTAACTGCCAGAACCACTTTATCCGACTGCAACCTCATAGCCCTTCAATGCATGGAGATTAGATGTAGTTGAACCAATGATAAAATCTTTGGCTAGTCATCTCTACATTCTGGCAGTCACTGATTATTTCTCGAAATGGGCTGAAGCTGTACCATTGAGAGAAGTGAAAAAAGAAACAGAGGTGGACTTCATCCGCACTAATATCATACTTAGGTTTGGCATACCGCGCTACATCATCACTGATAATGGAAAACCTTTTTACAATAGCTTGATGAATAAACTTTGTGAGAAGTTTGGTTTTAAGCAGTACAATTCTTCCATGTAAAATGCACCCGCAAATGATCTTGTAGAAGCATTCAATAAAACTCTTTGCAATTTGTTGAAGACAATGGTGGCTAAGTTTAAAAGAGATTGGCATGAAAGAATTGAAGAAGCACTATGGGCATATCGAACTACTCATCGAACATCTACGCAAGCTACTCCTTATACATTAGTATATGGGTTGAAGCAGTTCTTTCTCATGAATGCCAAATTCCGTCTCTAAGGATTGCCATTCAAGAAGGTCTCACTAATGAAGAAAATGTTCGTCTACGTCTTGAAGAATTAGAAGCACTAGATGAGAAGAGACTAGAAGTACAACATCGTCTGGAATGCTATCAAGTTCATCTCTCCAGAGCATTCAACAAGAAAGTTCGTCTTCGATCTTTTCAGAAAGAAGACTTGGAGCTTGCAGTGAGAAAACCAATTATCACTACACATCGAACTGAGAATAAATTCAATTCCAAGTGGGATGGGCCATATGTAATTCAAGAAGTTTATTCAAATGGTGCTTACAAGTTGGTTGTCGAAGACGGTTTAAGAGTTAGGCCCATCAATGGAAAGTTCTTAAAGCGATATTATCTTTGAGAAGACAAAAAAAAATGCTTCTTGACGCACGAGCCTAAATTGCATATTACTCCTGACCCGTATGAGTTTAAACTGTGAACGGTAACCCCCCACTAAAAATAAAACCTGAATTACGTTTGACTTGATCCCATTTTGGATACGTAGGCAGTTTGAAATCTTATTTCAAGTTCAGTCGTAAGAAAAGAAAGAAAGATTATTTTAGACTATTTGACTTAAAAGGAATGGAGGCAACACAAAAGTCTCCAACAGCCAAAGTCCGAGATTCTGATATGTTAAGGTCTTCTAGAATCCCGAGACTTGGAAAAAGTCTCGAGCTGCCAAAGACTGAGGTTCTGAGATATCAAGGCCTTCTAGAATCCCAAAAATAGGGCAAAGTAACCAGTCTCTAACAGCCAAAGTTTGAGATTCCAACGGCAGCAAAAGTAACAAGTCACCAGTAGTGGGCAAAAAGTAACAAATCTCCAGTGGGCTTGGGCGAGATTTCTACAAGTCTCCAAAAGTGTTCTTGTTCCTGCAAATATGAAAAAAAAAAGAAAAAGATAGTTTGTTAGCAAAAATGATTGTTGTTAGCAAAAAAAAAAAAAAAAACAGAAAACAAAAGTGAAGAATGGTTCCAACTGCCTCCAAAAGAATTCCCGTTGCTATAAAAAAAATGTCTGTAAAAAAAAAACAAATTGTTCAGTGCTGAAAAAAAAGGACTGAAGCTGCAAAAATCTAAGCGACAGGGGAAAATTTCAGAAGAATGCTCCAACGGGTGAACACTTCAACCCACTCTCATCTCTCTTGCATGACCTGAATCTATATGAAGAGATATGGGCCGAGGCCCATAACGGACGGGTCCATGGCCTAGGCCCGTACCCCACAGGCCTCGTCCTGACCCGAAAGGGGGCATTACCCAGTTATAGGTGGCCTCGGCACGTGGACGGTCGAGGCACGTAGACGGCCTCAATGGATTCGGCCACAGCACGATGATCGAGTTCTAACAAACATTTACTACGATTTGACTACGGGAGTACAACATTTAATGTGATTAGACAGAGCACCTTCTCCCATCGAGTGCATTCTACTTCGGGGGAGCACTGTAGCCCATGAGCCTCGGCCCAAAGGACGGGCCGAGGTGTCAGTCTTAAGTATGACGTGACCGAACGTTGTTCGAGGCGTCAGTCCCTGTACCGATGTGACGTGCGGAGCTGCTCTGCAGGGCTAGGTGTCAGAGGTAATCATGAAGCTAGGGGAAAAAGGACATTAGGCTCCCTATAAAGGAGGAGTCTTAGGCCCAGAAAAAGAGAGGTCTTCGATATATTGTGATTTTTAGTTCAATTCTTTCCCCTATTATCAAAAACTTTTAACTAACTCGATCATCGGAGCAGTTTCCAGAGGCTTACCGCCAGATAGATTACGTTTGATTGGCCTTTGCAGGTGGTCGACGAAGGGAAGGAGCGGACGGGTCGGGTTCAACTCATTAAATAAATAGAATTTACGAATCAGCACCGTACGTTGGCACTGTCTGTGGGAATCTGGTTGTAACCGTCCTTTGCCATCCCTATGGCGACACCGTCGAAGGTACCTATGGTTCTAGATGAGCACGCCTTGCCCGCCTCTGTGGAAGGACGAAAATCGCAAAGGAAGGGGGAAAAAGTGTCCGTTCTCGCAGCAGTTAGAACCCTTGAGCCCGATCTAGCGAGGGAATCGGCGCTCCTCGCAATGGGACAGGAAATTTAGAAACTTCGCGCTTCTTTGAAGAATCAGGAACAAGAGTCGCAGGCCCAGGTGGGAAGCTCACATACGGCAGAGCCAAAATCCCCTTGGGCCAGGGGCAATGGAAGGCGAATGAGGCTAATCCGGAGTTGGAGAAAATCCTCTGGGAGTTCACCAAACAAGAAGAATCCAGCACGGACGAGAGTAGTTATGTTCCTAGGAAATCAAAATGGAACAAGGATCCTCTACGAAGACATGAGAGCTCGTCATCAACATCTCAAGTAGTCACCGAACCTGGTAGGACGATGGAGGAGAAGATAGTCACACCGTTTGCAGAGTATCTGGACCAGGCCGAACCCCCAAAGTGTTTCTCTTTGCCCAGGTTTAAATCGTACAATGAACGTTTGGATCCAAATATACACATCAGCCACTATGGACATATGATGACGTTATAGTGTTGTAATGATGCTCTCATGTGCAAGGTGTTCCCTTCCAGCTTAGGTGAGGCTAGACTATGCTGGTTCGACCAGTTGCAGCCTCGAACGGTGATGAGTTGGAGGGACCTGTCGCAAAAGTTTGTAGCGCGCTTCATCACTAATACGAAAATCCCGAAGGAGATTGATTCTCTTATGGCCCTACGAAAAGGAAAGGAGTCGTTACGTGATTATATGAGGAAGTATTGGAAAGTGTACAACGACATCGAAAACTGTAACGAGGGGTTAGCCGTGGCGTCTTTCAAACACGGGCTCCCGCATGGAGGAAAGCTGAGGGCCTCCCTGACGAAAAAACCACCGCAGGGCATCTCGGCGCTCATGAGCTGGGTCGAGTAGTATATAAGAGTGGAAGAGGATACGGGCAGGGCCAAGATAAAAGGTAGGGCTGGGGAACGACGGGCGACTCCGAAAAGACCACTAAGGCACAGCCCTGCAAGGATCAAGAGGTTGAGTCCAACGAGGCCAGTTAAGAGGACGAGGGATGAGCCAAATAATATCCCGATTTGGTTGGGGGCCGAACGCAGATGCGAGGAGGCGAACGCTATTTTCAAAGACTCAATCCGCGAAATCCTACCCCAGATTCGGGACATGCCATATTTCCAATGGCCTCCCCGACTGCCTGATTCGGTCGTTCAATTAGCCATAGAGCGTGGTTTTAAGTAGGGATGCTCCTATCATAGAGATAGGGGCCATCAGACGGAAGACTGCTGTGCTTTAAAAAGAATTTCGATGACTTGGTACAGCTTGAGCACCTGAAGGAGTTCCTGGATGATGGGGCAGATAGGCAAAAATCCCCTGTCGAGAGGAGAGCAGAGTCTGCAAGTGAACCAGTGCATCGCGGTATAATTAGTGTGATTCACGGCATGGTAGGACCCCGACAGAAGAACCTCTTCCGGGGGCAGTTGAAGCTATTGGGGAACATAACCGAGGTGATGAAAGTGCAGATAGGAAATGAGAAAAGGTCTAGGGAAAGGGGAAATGGAAGTCAACTTTCATTCTCGGACAACGATTCGGAATGAGTCCAGCACCCCCATAACGACGCGTTGGTTATCTCCCTGGTTATGTCGAGCTTCGAGGTCAAGCGGGTGTTGGTTGATCAAGGCAGTTTGGTCGAAGTTATGTATTATAGCTCTTTCAAAAGCTCGACCTCGGCAGTCGAGACCTGTCCCTATCGCGCACTCCACTTGTTGGATTCAACTCGCAGCCGGTCTGGTCCCTGGGAAGCGTTACTGTACACGTAAGGGCAGGTTCGGTCGAGATTGCAACAACTTACCTGGTAGTTGATGTCCCTGCGGCCTATAATGCCATCATGGGATGGACTTAGTTGCACGAGTTGAAGGCCGTCCCCTTTACATATCATTAGGTGCTGAAATTCTCCACCGTCAAAGGAACGGAGGTCGTCTACGGAGATCAAGCTGTATCCAGGAACTGCTTCATGGTGGCCCTTAAGGCCGAAGCACAACCTCGAGAGGTGAAGGTCGTAGCGTGGGAGATCTTCCTGTCTTGGATGATGTAGGGAGAGAGGTCCAAGCTAAAGCTGTAGAAGACCTCGAAACGGTCGGGATAGATCCAAGCAATCCAGAGAAGTTTTTTCTCCCCGGGTCAACTATGTCCGGACAAGAGAAAGAGGAACTCCATCGACTGTTACGTCAGAATATGGAGGTTTTTGCCTGGACACCCTACGAAATGCCAGGGGTGGATTCCGCATTTATATGTCATGCCCTCCATGTTGATCCTGCGTCCAAGCCAGTAAAGCAGAGGGAGCGGTATTTGGCCCCTCAGTATAAGCAAGCATTCATCGAGGAGGTACAGAAGCTGTTGGCAGCAGGGGCTATAAGGGAAGTTCAATACCCCAAGTGGTTATCGAATACAGTGGTGGTACGTAAGAAGCGAGGAAAATGGAGGGTTTGCGTTGACTTCACGAACCTAAACAAAGCTTGCCCAAAGGATAGTTTTCCCCTCCTGAAGATTGATCAACTAGTAGACGTAACAGCGGGGCACCAGCGTATGATTTTTTTGGATGCATATCGGGGTTATCACCAGATAGCCATGCTGGGCCGAGATCAGGAGAAAACTTCATTTATCACCCCGCACGAAACATATTGTTATAACGTCATGCCGTTCGGCCTCAAGAACGCTGGAGTAACCTTCCAGAGGATGGTCACGCGAATGTTCACCAAGTACTTGGGCAAACAATGGAGGCCTATATAGACGACATGGTAGTCAAATCCAAATGGAAGGAGAACCACTTGGTTGACCTACAAAGGATCTTTGATATCTTAAAAATCCATAGCCTCCGTTTAAATTCTGTAAAATGTGCCTTTGGCGTCGGCTCGGGCAAATTCCTTGGCTTTCTGGTCACGCATCGGGGAATTGAAGCCAATCTAGATCAAATCAGGGCTATCCTAGAGATTCAAAAGCCATGTTTGGTCAAGGACGTACAAAAATTGACAGGTATGACGGCTGCGTTGAATCAATTCATAAGCCGGGCTCCTGATTAATGTCGGCCATTTTTCCTGACATTGAAGAAGGGGCAGAGGTTTTGCTGGGATGAGAACTGTGAGCAAGCTCTTCTTGCCCTCAAAGCGTACCTCTCTTCCCCGCCTTTACTTTCGACCCCTAGGGACGGGGAGGAGCTGTACTTATATTTGGCGACTTCCTCCCATGCTGTTAGTGCGGTACTGGTCAGAGAGGAAGACAAACAACAAATCCCGGTGTACTACGTTGGACATACTTTGATCGGGTCCAGGACAAGGTATCTTCCCTTGGAGAAGTTATCCTATGCTCTAATCATCGCCTTGCGAAAGTTGTAACATTATTTCCAGGCGCATGCCATTGTCGTATATACGAAATACCCTCTACGGGTCCTGTTCTCCAAGGCCGACTTGACAGGGAGAATGACAAAATGGGCCGTCGAGCTTGGGGCACACAACATTAGCTTTAAACCTAGGACGGCTATCAAGGCCCAAGTGTTGGCGGACTTCGTAGCTGAGTTTTTTGGGAATGTGACAGGGGCAGAAGGAGACAATGAGGAAATGGCCGAACTCCCAACACCTCCGAATACGGTAGGGCTCTGGACACTACATGTTGATGGGGCATCTAATACTCATGGAGCAGGGGTAGGAACGGTCCTCACATCTCCTGATGGCTTGATAGTGGAACAAGCTCTCAGACTTGGCTTTACTGCCTCCAACAACGAGGCCGAATATGAAGCAGTGCTGGTAGGGCTGGAGGCAGCAACAAAGCTCGGTATCACAATGATAGAAGTGTTCAGCGATTCTCAACTGATTGTCAGTCAACTAAATGGGGAATATGAAGCTAGAGGTGTGCGTATGGTGAAATATCTCTGTAAGGCCACAGGGGCCATGAGCAGGTTTTCGTCTATCAAGGTTTAACAAGTTGGCTGAGCCAAAAATAATCACGCTGATTCGCTCGCTAGTCTTGTCTTGGACGTTGGAACGAGCAAGGAAAGAACTGTGATAGTTCGGTTCCTCCCGGGGCCGAGCATTGACAACATGGGCACTGAAAATGCTGAAGTCTTGCCGATCGCTTCATTACCATCCTGGATGACCCTATTGCCTCATTCTTAAATCAAGGTACGCTTCCAACTGAGAGAAGGGAGGCGCACAAGCTAAGACTCAAGGCAGCCCAATTCTGGCTTTTCCAAACGAACAAGTTGTATCGGCGGTTCTATACTGGACCGTATCTCCTATGTGTACATCCAGACTTGGTGGATAACCTACTGTATGAGATTCATGACGGGATTTGTGGCAGTCATACCAGGGGAAGATCCCTTACCCACCGAGTGATTTCTCAGGGATACTGGTGGCCTTATATGCAGAAGGATGCACAGCAATACGTGAGGAATGCGAAAAGTGCCAACTGTTCGCCCCCACATACATCAACCCGTAGGGACCTTGAATCCCTTGCAGAATCCATGGCCATTCGCTCAGTGGGAACTGGACATCGTCGGTCCATTCCCAAAGGCAACAGCTAATAAAAGGTTCCTGGTGGCGGCAACAAGCTACATCACCAAATGGGTGGAGGCGGAACCACTCGCCAACATCAGAGAATCAGATATGAAAAGGTTCGTTTGGAAAAATATCGTGACGAGGTTCGGTATCCCGCATACAATCATCTCAGACAACGGCACCCAGTTTGATGGGAGATTGTTTTGGCAATTTTGTGTCGAACTCAAGATTGAGCTCTGCAATTCTACTCCGGCATATTCGCAAAGTAACGGTCAGGCCGAGGCCTCGAACAAAACTATTTTGTTCGGGATCAAAAAACGATTGGAGAAAGCAAAGGAAAAGTGGGTAGACGAGATCCCGCATGTGTTATGGGCCTATCGGACCACACCGCGAAGATCCACTGGAGAGACGCCTTTGCTCAATGTCTTATGGCACCGAGACCGTCATACCACTCGAGATCGGGCTGCCTACGATGAGGTCCGACGACTTCAATCCCGAGCAAAATACAGATATCTTAGCTAAAGAGTTGGATTTGATTGAGGAAAGAAGGGAGGAAGCACTGCTCAAGATCAGATCTTATCAGCACGAGCTAAGCAGGAATTATAATAGAAGGGTCAAGCCAAGGGAGTTTCAGGTGGGAGATCTGGTTTTAAGAAAGGTAATGGGTAACATGAAGGTACCAGGTGAGGGGAAGCTGGGGCAGAATTGGGAGGGACCCTATAGGGTTAAAACGGTCGTGGGCCGGGGTGCCTACCGTCTCGAAAGTGCTGAAGGGAAAGAAGTTCCGAGCCCATGGAACTCGGCTAATCTCAGGGTGTTTTATCATTAAATGTTTTGTCGCTTTGTCTTCACAAGTGTTCTGTATCCCTCATCTCTTTTGATTTGATTAAGCAATGAATGACTCTTTTGATTAAGCAATGCATGACTCTTTTGATTAAGCAATGAATCCTCCCTCCCTCATCGAAGGAGTGCAGCTCGACTTGAGGATGGAATATCCTCTCAGAAGTCTAAACTCCCAGGGCTTCTAACAACCCCTCATCGAAGGAGGCTAGCTCGGCCTGAGGATGGAACATCCTCTCAGGAGTCTAAACTCCCAGGGTTTCTAACAACACCTCATCGAAGGAGGCCAGCTCGGCCTGGGGATGGAACATCCTCTTAGGAGTTTAGTCAAAATTCCCAGAGTTTCTAACAACCCCTCATCGAAGGAGGCCAGCTCTGCTTGAGGATGGAACATCCTCTCAGGAGTCTAAACTCCCAGGGTTTCTAACAACCCCTCATCAAAGGAGGCCAGCTCGGCCTGAGGATGGAACATCCTCTTAGGAGTTTAGTCTAAACTCCCAGGGTTTCTAACAACCCCTCATCGAAGGAGGTCATCTCTTCCTGAGGATGGAACATCCTCTCAGGAGTCTAAACTCCTAGGGTTTCTAACAACCCCTCATCGAAGGAGGCCAGCTCATCCTGAGGATGGAACATTCTCTCAGGAGTC
>JAULJZ010123720.1:0-11131 GCA_032270985.1 Heliamphora pulchella
TAAAGGTTTCTTCCTTGTGGCGTCCTAGCTACAATCTTGATTTTTGAAACAAGAGTTCAACGGGTCAAGATTTGTTCATTGACTTGATTTTTGACGTTCTTGGGTTTATTTCAATTTGTTCGTGGGTTCACGGGTATTCAAATCCTTGCGGGTTCACATCATTTGGTATTAGAGCTCAGGTTTTAAATCAGGTTTATCTATCCTTTTACGTTCTTTGTTTTGGGTTTTTGTCAAGGCATTTTTTAGGAATTGTTCTTGTCTTTCTTAATTCTTGTTTTTTCTTGATCTTTGTCTCTTTTGAATTTTTGTTCGTTCTTGTTTAGCGTCGTTCTTGATTCTTGTAAATTTCTTGTTTTTAATCTTTGCTTGAGTCCATTTGTTTTTATTCCATTATTTAAAAAAACGGATCAATCAATCAATCAATCAATCATATCTTTTGAGATCAATCAATATCTTGTGTTGCGTAAGGAGGGCGGCTAGGGTTTTAGTTGGCAACATATGGAGGTGGTTTGATGGGTCACTTTGGAGTAAGGAAGACTTTAGATATATTGCATGAATACTTTTTGTTTTTGGGTAGTTAAGTTGGGGAACGGGGCAGTGATACCCAGGGTTCGAACCCTGGGGGGTATGTGAGGCTAACAAGCTCCAGCCACTGGAGCTGCCACCAACATCAAGAACACTTTTTTTTGCTAAGAATGAAACGTGATGTGGAGAGAGTGTGTGCTCGATGCATTACTTGTAGGCAGGCCAAATCCAGAGTCTTACCACATGATTTATATACCCCTTTGCCCATACCTAGTAAGCCTTGGGTGGATTTCTATGGACTTTGTTTTAGGCTTACCTAGGTCAAAGACAAGTAAGGATTCGATTTTTGTGGTTGTTAATCAATTTTCGAGAGATAGTTCGACTCCACGGTGTTTCTAGCAGTATTGTGTCTGTCCGAGATGCTAAGTTCCTTAGCTATTTTTGGAACGTCTTGTGGGACAAGTTGAGAACTAAGTTGTTGTTTTCAACTACTTGTCATCTCCAAACAGATGGACAAACCGAGGTAGTGAATAGAACTTTATCTACCTTATCACGTAGTGTCATTCCAAAGAACTTGAAAAATTGGGAGGATTGTTTACCATTCATAGAGTTTGCATATAATTGGACTATGCATACTACCACTTCTTATTCTCCTTCTGAAATTATTTATGGTTTTAATCCACATACTCCTTTGGATTTGTTGCCTTTACCTGTTGATGATAGGAGTAGCTTGGATGGATAAAAAAATTGCTAAATTGGTGAAATCACTTCATAAGAGAGTACGACTTCAAATTGAGCAGAAAAATGAGAAGATTGCTTCCCAAGCAAATAATGGATGAAGACGTGTCATCTTCGAGCCGAGAGATTGGGTTTGGGTGCATATGCGCAAGGAACGCTTTCCAGCCCACTGAAAAACTAAATTGCACCCTCGGGGTGATGAACCATTCCATGTTCTGGAGAAGATCAATGACAATGCTTATAAAATCGATCTTCCCAGTGAGTATAATGTTTCTGCTAGTTTCAATATTTTTTACCTTTATCCTTTTGATGTAGGTGATGATTCGGGGTCAAATCCTTTCAAGGAGAGGGAGAATGATGGGAATCAAGGTGGTCTTAGAGATGGTGGATAGAGTCTCAGAGATCCGTTGCAAGTCCTAGAAGGGCCAATCGCAAGATGAAGAGCAAAGAAGATCAAGGACGCAATGCAAGGATTGGTGCAATTTGTCTGGACCGAGTATGCCAATTTTTTTTTGATAATCGAGCACGCCAATTTATTACACAAGAATCCACCATTTAACATGGGATCACAAGAAGAAGAACCTGTTCCACTTCATGTGATACAAGCTACGGAGAGAAGCACAACCTAATGTTTTGGATTTTAATATTCATGCTTATGGGCTTGTTGGACTATTTAATTTGTTTGGTTTTTCTTTTAATTATTATAAGAAGAATAAGGGTTTGGACCTAAGTAATTTCGGCCAGCCCATGATTGGGTTTAGTTAAGTTTAGTTTTGGCTAGGACATGTTGTCCCACATTACTTAGAAATAAGGAATTTCTTCCAACCTTCTCTTATATAAAGGAGCCCCCACGTATTATTTTGACATGAATAAAGTGAAGTATAATTTTCTTTGAGAGAAAGTTTCTCTTGTAGTTCTTGAGTTAATTAAAGGACTTATCAAGGTTTCTTCCTTGTGGCGTCCTAGTTACAATCTTGGTTCTTGAAACAAGAGTTCAACGGGTCAAGATTTGTTCATTGAATTTATTTTTGACGTTCCTGGGTTTATTTCAATTTGTTCGTTGGTTCAAGGGGATTCAAATTCTTACGGGTTCACATCACACAAGTCCTTTTAAACATAACTAGAGAAAAAGAGGGTTCGGGGGCTAAGGTACATAAAAGGAAGGTATTAGGCACCATTTTTGCCTAACTGTGAGATTGGCCTCTACTTTGTCAATGTTGATTCTTATTTTAAACTTTTGAAAGATAAGATATACAGAATATGAGATTGAAGAGAGTCCATACAAAAGCAAACAAAGAAGAAAAGGCTTCTAATTAATATCTTAAGAGTCATGCAACTTGGTTATCATTTCTAATCATTCCACAATTATTGTTTGAAGGAAACGTGACCGGTGTACGGGGAATGGGGAGAGCTTCTCTCTCTAGAGAAATCTCTCTCCAAGAGCACTGGTGGGGTGGGATTCCGTTCTACGATGTCTCTAGATCACAGTCCCATGGCAATGGTGGGGTGTATCTAAGGCACTAGAGAGCAATGGTGTTATCCATGGTGATTCTCGGTCCATGCTGAGGAAGACGACGAGATCTGATGGTCTCATGCACCGGCGCCTCCCATGGTTGAACATGGGTTGCTTCGGCCATGGAGATCCATTCACTGAGCTCCTAGTCCGAACGTGATTATCTTATGGTCTACTGATTGTGCAGACATAGAGCCATTGCTTTTTTAGGCAATGCCCAGGTCTTCCGTCGAATTTATGGATCTACCATAGAGCAACATAGGAATAACCCCTTAATTACCCAAAAAAAAAAACACAGGAATAACCCCAGATCTTGGTTCAATCGACTCAGATCTCGGTTAAATCGCCCAAGACAGGCGTTCTGAACTTTGATCCTTTTTTTCGATGGTCATTGTTCTAGTTTTTTTTAAAGAAGATGATGGTTTTAACACCACGCGCTGGTGTTGCGACTGGTCTGTGGAGCTGTAATAGACTGGTTCTTTCCTTGCATAAAAACGTGAGTCCTTCAAGATATTCTAATACTAAAGATATTGGAGGTTATGGTCTCTGTGTCATATTTCTGCAACGAGACGTGCTCAAATTGGTATGTAAAAATCTGATGATTCGAATAGGCTTACTGTATGAACTTTGAGTGTTTGTTATGAAAATATATCCCCAAATCTATTTCTCTCTTAGAATTGATTTTGGAGTCACTGATATAATAGGTTCAAACCTGGTTGATTATACACTGGTTTAATTAACAACGCTCATACGGGCCTGTTTATTATGTGACATAGTGTATGGTTGACTAGATATATACAATTTCAGCAAGATATGACCGCTTTTGTATGTTTGGGTCTCATCTAAGATGGAGATCCTGAGGTTAACGATGATGGTGTGGCTGCTTGGGGCTATGGTTTAACTCTCTGAATCACGGCTCAACGGCTATGGCGTCAAGGTTGTGTGGAGATGAAGAAGTTACGCACGCACTGGAAGAAAGCGTGGCAGCTTCCCAAAATTGTCTGCACGTGGACAAGTAATGTAGGGCAGTGGCAGTGCTCTGCGCCAGGCGGAGCAAGTTTTGGGAACTGCTTCAGTGTGGTGGTTTTTGCAAAACCACGGGCTTTCTTAGAGCTTGGTGGGTCCCTTGGGAACGGTCTCAGGTTGTTTACCGAGAAGCTTAAAGGGGACCATGGGTTTTGAAGCTACTTTGGTTGTAACGTTCAAAGGAATTAATTCCCCAAAAATGGTGTTTTCAATGAGCGTGGGTCGTTTTGGAAATGTTGGTATACAGAACCAGATGGGTTGATGTTTGGCCGCTGGAAAGATGATATGGGCAGATTCATAGGACATTACATGGAGCTTTGGGCAGTGAAAAGTGGGACCCGCTGGTTTTTAAAGCAACTCTGTTCTGGACTCCAAATGGCGGTTTGCTTGTTTAGCTTGTCACGAGCAGTGATTTAATGCAACCTCTAGTTGCTGATGGGCGGCAGAAGGGCTTAAGGGGCTATTTGGTGGGCCTGATGTTTTAAAGGCATAATTGATGTTTTACGGTTTTAAGCATAATCCGGTTGCCTTGTGGCATGTGGTGGGACCTGCGTTTGCTTTATTGGGCCGTGGGCAATGTGGGATTTATGTTAGGTAGGTGATCTATTCGGCTAGATGTTAGTGTCCATTGGGCTATTTGTTGAGGGTAAGTAGGGCCCACGATGCATAGTGGGTTTTGATGGTCTTGAGTGGTTTTTTTTGGGGCCCACGGATTACAAGCGTTTGATGCTAGGGGATGTGGGTCCCAATGGTAGCCGCAAGTGAAAAAGGGTTATTTTTGGTGTGCATCTTTGGTGGTTCTTGAAGTAGGGATGTAGTTGTTGGTCTACTTCGTTTGGATCTGATGGTAGAGTTTCCTTTGGGATGGCCTAGGGTTCTCTTTACCGGATTCTCCACGGATATTTTGCCTATTGCTGTGTTGACTTGTTAGGGCTCCCACTGCTTCTATTTAGCGAGCCTGTGCATAGGGGATGTTGGTCTTTGCGTTGGCAAGTTGAGTTGGAGTTTCTGGAGTTAATCTGTTTATTGCTTCCTCTTGGCTGGCTTGGGGCCCATCTACCTTTGACACTTTACTCTTAGAACTCTACTGGTTCCCCATAGATTGTGCTTTTTTTTTGATTTTAGGTTCTCACTTTGGTATGGACTTATTTCTTCACTTTCAGCGGGGTGATCTAGACTCTATTCTTCCATCCCTAGTTGTGGAGTGTGACTATCCCTAAGAGATTGAGTGTACCTTGCTTGGGTGTTGGGATATGGTCTTCACCTTAGTCAGATCCTTGGTGTTCGAGGGTTGGAACCTTTTTAGGAGCCAAGCTTCAACAGGTTATTAAGTACCTTTTGGATTTGGATGACCAGTTCTACTTGCTAGATCCCTTATTTTCTCTTGTCCCAGTCTGAATTTTGGAGCCTATTACCCTTTGCGGGAGCCAATCTTCAGTAGGAATTAGGAGTTTACTAGTTTTTTGGCATGCTTACTGGTTTCATCCTCAGTTTGTATGCTGCTGCTTTCCTATCTATGCGGGTTGCGCGGACTTATTTGCAAGTTTTTTTTTCTATCCACGCAGGTTGTGCGTGGAATATGCTTTATCTTTAGTTTTTTCCTGCTTAGAGTGGGGGTTTGGTTTTTAGTTGTTAAATATGTGTAGGATGTAGATGTTTAGTGGTACTCATGTAATTTTTTGGGGTATGCCTCTTGTAATCATGTAATTTTTTTTATGTTACAATTAATTACCAAAAAAATTTTATTGTTTGAGCAAAACAAATGAAAAACATGTAAACGAAGGTTAATGAAAACAAGGAAAAAGTGGTGGTGCAGCTCATGTGGTCTGGGCTGCCCTTTGCCCCACTTAACCCCAGGGTTCAAACCCTGGGGTCTCCCCTTCCCCACTTAACTACCAAAAAAAAAAACCAGGAAAAGCCTAAGGGTTAATTACCCAAAAAAGAAAAGCCTAAGAGTTATGCAACACAGGTTTGTTCCTAACATATCATGTACAGGTCAAACAGAAAGCTCATAAAGATTCCAAACATGGTTTCTCAGCTACTGGCCATGCAAAAAGGTCACGGCCGTGGCAACAGAATGTTGCGGCTGTGACAAAAATGAAGAAAAACAAGCAGCTGTGAGAAAATATATAGTGATCGTAATACCAAGGATAAAAAGCTCACAGCCGTGACGAAAAAAGGTTGCGGGTGTTAGGTTGTAAAAAACCAGAGGCATTTTTAATGTATAAAACCCAAAGAGGTTCAAACGAATAGGATATACAAAATCTATTATTAAGAACAATATACCAGCAAGATTAAACTACTACTACTTTAACAACATCATGGGTCATAAAAAAAAGAGAACATGGTACATAAAACATCAAAATGAAGCAAGAGAAGAGTTCAAATGTGATTTTCATGTTACAGTCTCATAGAAAGTTCACGGCCGTAGATACAGAAAGTTCAGCGTGTTGATGATTTCACTAGGTTGTCCGGTCTATGTCCTAGCCCGCCTAAGAGTGACATCTACTTTTCTAGGGTGGAGGTAGATTTGAAGGTTGAGATTTTAGACATTTTGGGTTTTAGAGAAGGCTGGTTACCTGTCCACTATCTTGGGGTTCCACTTATTACCACGAAACTTGCCTTATAAGGACCGCAAACCTCTTATTGATAAAATTGCTAGTAAAATCTAGGCCTGGACTAGTAAACTCCTATCTTACGCTGGCAGACTCCAATTGATTGGATCCATTTTATTTTCTATGCAAGTATATTAGTCCTCGTTGTTTATCCTTCTTAAGAAGGTTTTCAAGGAAGTGGAAAGTTTTCTTAGAACCTTTCTGAGGAGTGGGCCGGATATGAAGTCTTCTGGGGCTAAGGTCTCGTGGGATGAGGTGTGTGTCTTCAGGAAGGGAGGGGGACTAGGCATCAAGTCCCTGGCCTTGTGGAACAAAGCCGTGTGGCTAAACACATTTGGTTCTTGCTTACTGAGGGTGCTATTTGTAATAACCCGTACCATGACAGTTAATAAAAATGTGACATGTGTCACTCCTTAGAATAATATATTATTTGATAGTTCGTAGAAAATTTTTAAAAATTAAATTTCTGACAAATAATAATATAGCGATAAGAATTTTAAATATTTCCAATTTTTTTTTTGCATATATATATATATATATATATATATATATATATATATCTCACACAGAGTGAGCTTTTAAGCCAAACAAGGAATGCCACCACCACCGCAAGCCTGAAGCCGCTCAGCCACCACCGTCACCGACCACCAGTTCTCTCTCTCTCTCTCTCCCTCTCTCTCCCTCTCTCTCTATTATGCATTGAGATTTTATCATCGGATGATTAGAAATTTTGGGATTAAGAACAAGGAGAGAGTTTTGTCATACTTAAGTCAAGGTGAGATACTTAAGTAATATCTTGAACATAAATGCAGTATTATTTTGACTATAAATGTATGTGAGATGCTTAACTATTATCTTGAACATAAATGCAGTATTATTTTGACTATAAATGTATGTGAGATGCTTAAGTATTTTGCTTAAGTATTATCTTGAACATAAATGTAGTGTTATTTTGACTATAAATGTATGTGAGATGCTTAAGTATTATCTTGAACATAAATGCAATATTATTTTGAATATAAATGAATGTGAGATTGCTTAAGTATTATTTTGAATAGAAATGCATGAATTATGCTTTAAATTTTCTTTATATCCATGTTTTGAAGCATGAAAAATTGTGATATCATGATCTTTTATTCAAATACGCCGGTGTTGTTTTTAAAAAATGTTATCTGCCTTTTTAGGAAGCATGAGAATGTGAAATGAAGGTTTTTCATAATGTTATACAGTTTCAAAGTGCCAAGTTACAAGGGTTTCCGGCCCTTTATATCCCGTTAGGGGAGGTTGCCCAATTATGGGTGTTGTTGCTCCCTATGGGGGAGGTTTCCCGTTGAGTGGGGGTTTTTGCCTTAAAGGCTTTGCGGGTTATAACTCTCGGACTGCACATACCACTCGTGCTTGGTGGAGAGTGGCCCTCATTCCATCACGTTGCTAATCCGCGCATTGAGAATTGAGGTTATGGTACCGTCAGAACTACCGGTCGTGAGATTGATGACTACTTGTTCACTGTTGGATATGAGTTATGAATGAGACACGATTATTTTGCATTGTGGCGATTATGCTGAAAACTTTATTTTTTTTTTTTTTGTATGAGACAATGAATTCTATGATTTGTGATTGTTGAGCCTAAAGTGCTATTTTTACAAAGATTGAGAAAAGTTCGTTATAACTTGTGAGATCCTATAAACCTGATTAGGTTATTTATGAAATTTTGTGACAAGTAGATGCAATATCATACTTTTCTTATGGAAAGCATGATGTTTTAGTAGAATGACTATTTTTTTTATCTTGTTCATTATAATACTAAATGCACTCTCATGTAACCTTTGTGGTTGCAGATAGTAGGGATGGCTAGAGTTGGTCCACTACAGTTGTCAAGTTTATAATCCCAGGCTCGTAGATTATTTTTTTTTTGTATAACATACGCTGGTTTGGGGATACAGGATAGCATATCCGAAACATGTATAGTTGCTTGTTTCCTATAAATAAATAATTCTAGTTTGATAATTTTGTTTGGTATACGCCGATTTGGGTATACTAAAAAATATAATCATATTATGTACAAGTATTACTCTTTTGATGATTTTAGATTACAACAATTTTCTCAAAGTAAAAAAAAAAGTTAGTAGAATTCATGTCTCATTTGAATACCTTTAGTCACTACCTTAGCTGTAACGTGAAGGAAAAACTGTACAATCTCAGGATGTGATAATATTCTTTATCGATTTTGTGCTTTTGGAAAGGGGTGTGACAATTTTGGTATCAGAGCCCTTGGTTTTAGATTCTGTAGACTTGTCAGAGTTTGGTCTGTGGTGGACCGTAGGATAGGCGCGTGTTTTTGAGTTTTGGTATAGCTCTTGAAATATCAAATCTTTATCTTCGGACGTCTGATTGACTGGATTTGAAGTCCATTTGGGAAACGCGTTCTGCATGCGTAGATTCCTAATTGGAAATCTAAGTAGTTGTCAGATTGGGAAGATAACCCTCAGATTTCTTGTTCGGCTGTCTTTATGTGTTGGGTTAGGCTCTAGTGTTGAATCTTAAATCCACTCATTTCTTATAATAAGATAAAGTATGGAACATTCAGAAGGGGCATCTTCAATTCCTAATGAAGTACAATAAGAAGCATCTTCCCAAATGGGTCCACAACAAGAAGCATCTTCCCAAATGGGACCAATACCACCTGATCCTACTATAAGAATGTTAGAAGTGATAGGAAGACTAACAGAACAAAATGTAAGGTGGATTGCAGCACAAGCAGAAATGACAGGAAACTCCTTAATCAAACAGTTTAAAGATTTGGGTACTAAAGAATTCGTAGGAACTCTTAATCTCATGGAAGCAAAAAATTGGCTGAAGAGTGCAGTACGCATCTTGGATAGTCTAGGAGTACCTGAGGATGAACAGGTTGACCTTGTAGCCTTCATGTTTAGAGGCGGCATACCATTGGTGGGAAGCTACAGAAAGGTTATTGAAGATGCCGGTACCAGGAGTCGAACCCCTTGTACCCCAAAAGATTTCCTCGAGTTAGTTTGAGAAGGCATTTTATTAACAGTACAAGCCTGTAACATATAACTATGAGAAGGAACAAGAATTCATTGACTTGGAGTAAAGAAAAATGAGTGTGGCCAAATATGAGATGAAGTTCACGGAATTGTCTCGGTATGCTATACAATTGATACCTGACGAGGAGACAAAGTGTAGGAGATTTCAGAAAGGACTGAACTTTCTGATAAGGACCAGGCTGACTGTCCTTGAAATTAGTGGTTATGCAAGTCTAGTAAACAAGTTTCAAGAAACGCAAGTTTGGTAATACTCTTCCGTTGAGAAGCACAGGAAGACATAATTCCAAAAAGAACACCTCCAAGCCACCAGTTTTTCGAAGCTAGAGTTACCAATCTACTCCTCGCAATACCAAATTTCGAGACAATCCATCAAAGAAAGAATTGTCTGATAGCACAATAGAGCAAAAAATGAACGGATGTTTCTAGTGTGGGGCTACAGATCACTTTAAAAGGGACTGTCCAAAACTTAATCTAGGAATCATTTGTTATCGCTGTGGTGAACCAGGACACATAGCACTCAATGTGGACAATCGGGAAGGGCAACGCTGTCGGCAGCACAGTCATCCATTGGAAGTAAAAGAATGGAGAATAACGGATCAGCAAGGAATGAACAAAATAAAGGAAAGGGACCAATGGAGCCGTTAAGAATTTCAGGAAGGGTGTTTGCCATTATTCGACAAGATGCACAGGCTACTCCTGATGTGGTGACAGGTACACTTATAGCCTTTAATCAAATCGCATATGTTCTGATAAACCCTAGATCTACACATTCATTCATATCGCCCATATTCATAAGACAAGTAGGAGTTGTAGAGATGGAACCTCTTGGTTGCATAATAGCAATTGCTACCCCAGTAGGAGAAGAAGTGATAATCAGAAGTGTGTACAAAAATTGTGTGTTGAAGATCGGTGATAAAAACATGATGGTAGATTTGATGTCTTTAAGCATGATAGCTTTCGACCTAATTCTCGGGATGGACTGGTTGTCCTCCTACCATGCATCACTAGACTGTTTTAAGAAGAAAGTAACCTTCAGAATACCAGGAGAAGTAGAATTTATTTTTCAAGGGGATAAAGGTAGGAAGACTGTTCGTATTGTGTCAGCCATTAAGGCTTCAAAGTTATTACAGAAAGGCTGTTATGGGTTTTTGGCGCACGTGGTAGACACAAAAATGAAAAGAAAAGAACTTTCAGAAGTACCAGTAGTCCGTGAGTTCCCAGATGTGTTCCCAGAATACCTTCCAGGAGTACCCCCAGAACGAGAAGTGGAGTTTACCATTGATCTATACTAGGGTACAACCCCTATATCCATCCTTCCTTATAGGATGTCCCCTGCGAAGCTAGGAGAATTGAAGGAGCAATTACAAGAATTGTTGGATAAAGGGTTCATCAGGCCTAGCGTCTCACCTTGGGGAGCACCCGTGTTATTTGTTAAGAACAAAGATGGGACTCTCAGGATGTGTATTGACTACCGACAATTAAATAAAGTAACCGTCAAGAACAAGTATCCCTTGCCCAGGATAGTTGATCTTTTCGATCAGTTACAAGGAGCAAAAGTATTCTCGAAGATCAACTTGAGGTCAGGGTATCATCAATTGAAAGTGAGAGAATCAGACATACCCAAGACTGCTTTTAGAACTCGCTATGGT